>JAOZJS010000339.1:5948-43072 GCA_025882695.1 Amerodectes protonotaria | reverse complement strand
TTGATTGGCCCTGTTTTTCTACTTTGTCGCTCTCTCTCTCCCACTTTGTCTATCTTGAAACGAGGGCCACGAGTTACATCGTGTGTGTGTTACATTTTTTTTCCAGGAGGTTAACAGTTAATCAAAATGATGGAAATGTTTCAAGTTTCACTTTCGCTCTCTCGCTTTTTTTTTCGTTCAGTTCCGTTATGTCGAAAAAACGCCGCGACAACCATCGTCGACAACAACATTCAAAGCCTGTTAATAGCGTGATAGTTATCGAATAAGATGCGTTTGTACGGTGAAAGTAGATCAACATCGAATCGGTATGCGTATGGTATGGTACGCGTATGCGCTGAGCGTTAGGAAGGGTGCTACGGTCGTACACAGTACGCCTCTAAATAAGCCTACATAATATAGTAGTTGTAGTTTTCGCTTCTGTTTCTTTGGAAACTGACAGATGACTGACCGATGACTGTAGATGAGTGTCGCGACCAATGGGGCAGTTCATTTGGTTCATTCGAAATTAAACGATTATATAGAAATTAGTTAGAGATGGGCAGCGTGTGCCGTGTATGAGTAGTATGCCAGACCATTGGACAGGCAGGCCAGAAGTGGACGCATTCCACGCCTGCCTTCAGTCCTAATGTGTGACGTGTTTGTGAGTTATAGCAGTGTGTGTGTGCTCATCTTCGTTTTATGCAAACAAAAAAATGGGCTGAACTGTGATCGGTATTGGAATGAATTCGAAAGTGAGTGGTACACAGTGTCACACACAGACTTGCGTGCGCGCACACACCAGCGCACACATCAATTCAATTAACAGACGGGACAGATCTGTTTCAGCTAATCAGAGCTGTTAGCGCGACAGTGCGAGTGCTTTATAGCGCGGCAAAGCGAGAGATGGGTGGCGACAAACTCAGTCCTCTTTTACTGTTGTTGTCCAGCCAATGTGATGCCAGTGTGATCTAAATTGTGATGATGATGTTGGTGCTGCGCCAAGCGCATAATTCATGAAATTTATGGATCTGGCCTGGTGGATTGTGGCTATCAAATTGTGGCCATAATTGGACACAAGCGAGAGAAAGATGATTGTTTTCGGAATTGATTAGACACACACTTGCAATCCTCTTGAGCTTGTAGAAAACTTAAAACCAAGATTTGGCTTATAACTGAATAAACAGTTCCGAATATAGCACTGGACAACAATGTGGCTGAGATGAACAATTGCCAGATCCAGAATAACTAATAGATTATCATTATTCATTATAATTATATGTCCATGTTAACGCCAACCAGCCAACAAAAACGGAGAGAACTTTCAGGACTGATGATTGTGATGGAATTTGATTTTTGTTTTGTTTTTGTTTTTTGGATCCACACAATCAAATAAAGGCATATAATGAAATTGTAATTGTAATAATAATATTCAAAATAGAATCGTTGTCCATGTTTATGTCCATTGTCCGAGAAATATTGTCCAAAACACATAAGGCACATCATCATAATGATGATAATAATAATAATGGATAAATGGGATGTTGAATATGTTCAACAGCGGCCGCGTGTGAACATAAACACACACGCGCGCCCGCGTTCTTTAGGGGAATTCATCCGCTCGGCCGCTCCGTGTGGCTGTTGTTGATCCTGAAACAAAGGTCAACTGGAATGCTAATGTTGTTGCGTGAGGTTGTGTAGTGTGTGAGAAAAATAGCGACCAATGTGACCATGCCACAGGTTGTAATGATTTTTGATGTGATTTTGATGTTTGCTTGCTTGCTTGCTTGTTTGCTTACTTGCTCTGCTTGCGCTCGAAGTTTTTCTTCTTCTTCTTCATCTTCTTCTGCTTCGTCGTCGAAAAATATATTTGCAATTAATTAGATTTTGCAATATCTCTCGCTTGCTCTATCTCCTCTTGCTAGCCATCCTCACGGAGGCATTGGAACGAACGAACATCGCGTCTTCGTTCGTGGAACAGGAAAACGCGCAGCGCAGCGAGCAGTTGTTGTTTCGGTAGATCGAATGTCAATGGACATTGGAATTTTTTGAGTTTTGGAACGAACGAACGAACGATCTTGGATCGAGGAGGATCCTCCGGATTCAAAAAAAGAAAAATATCCAAAAACAAGATCAGATCCATGTTGTTCAGGGTTTGCGTGCACGAACTTATTTTTTTTTTGATGAGAGAGTGAGCGAGATGAGAGCGCGATGTTGTTCCAAAAGTCGCGTCCGCGAGCCAAATAAACATTTTCCACCTTGTTGTAGTAACCATCAATTGATGCAAATAATCATTTTTGGCTTTTTCCATCCACTTCTCCTTCTTCTTTCTCTCCTCCCATTTCCTTAAAATATAATTTAGGGACTAAGGATACGTGAAAAGGTAGCCGTGGAACCGCCGATACATGCATTCGATCTTGACAGTGGGATCAATGCTCGACTCCGTTATTCAATCGTACTAGGTAAGCATCATTGCGAGGTTCATGATGATGATGATCATTATTATTATTATTATGATAATCGTAAATTAATTTTAATTAAATAATTACAATTATTGTGATTATGATTATCCTTATTATTATTATTATTTACTGATGTTGCACTCTTGAGCATTCGCGGGTTAATTTTCACCGACGAGAAGAAGACGATGCGCATCCTAATGATGTTTGAACAGGGATGCTCGGAGACCTTGCTGTCGGTCTTGTCTTCAACCGTTTAACGCACCGCGGCAGCACTGGCGTGTTGGCCAGGACTTGAAAACCGATAATTTTTTTTCGTGCTTTCTTCAAAAAACAAACTCCGCCCCAAATATGACAATCAAATCAAAATTTCAGAAAAAAACTTTCTGGAACACTTTTTTTGGGGAATATGAATGGTCGATTGTTGTTGAAAATCTACTCTAGATTACTGACCACACACACGCGCACACCATTGGGCACTAATCCTCGGTGGTGACAGGCGGCTATTACACTAGTTATTTTTTTTGTTTCGTTCGTTTGCTGGAACATCCCAAAAAGTATCCTGGAGAAAAAAGTCGAAAGTGTTTCATCAAATGTTCCAACAACTCCAACAACAACGGAGGCCACTAAATAGGATTTCATTCATTTACAACATTTCTGTTGTTGTTGGACCCAAATAGATTGATGAAACAAACATTGGAACTAGAATGGTCTCTCTCTTGGATCTGCCTTTCTTGTATCTTGCCACCAATGTTAATTGTTTGGGAAGATACAAGGAGGAGAAGGAGGAGGAGGGATATGTTCATAAATTCATTTCACATCAGCTCGCTCATTCAGCTCATTTCATTCATTCATTCATTTTAGATGATGTTGTTCAGTTTCCAAAAAGATGTTTTAATGAAAAACGAAAAACGAAAACGAACAAAAATGTTAATCGAGTTTTCTTTATTTGGATGCGGCCGTACATCCATTGCAATGATCATGATCATCATCATGATCGTCATTGCATCTTGAAGTCATCATTTTGAAATTAACCACCATTCGCTTTCGTTTGTTCGTTCGTTTGTTCTCTCGGTGGTCCAGGACTCTGTGGAACATCAGCAACAAAATCGACAGCCATATTTTTAATGATTTGATGATGATAATAGCCAATAGTAGTAATAGCGAATAGTAATAGTAATAACGATAATAATGGACAATATACCACCACCACCACCAGGACAATGCAGATGATGATGACCAATACATGGTGGTGGACCTGAAGACGAAGCATTTGAATTTGAAATGGTGGTCATTGTCGTGCCAAAAACGAAAACAACAACGAACAATATGGCACCACTTGTTGCTCCTCTTGCAGAGCTACAGTTGTTGTTGTCATTGTTGGATGTGTGAAACATATTAAAATGAAATGAAATGGAACAACCAAAAAAAGAGTTTCGCTCCGAGCGAGAGTGCGAGAGAGAGTGAGCGTTAAATGATGGTTAAATAGATTGAAAATGAATGAATGAATTAAGAATCTAGCGTGGGAGTGTGTTGAGGACATCGACCAATAGAAAAAGAGGATTTTTCCACTGAAAAAATGGTATCATTGCAGCAATCATCGAACAGAGCAACATGCATACAATCAATATGGTAATGATGGTGCATAGGCGATGATCTTGTTGCACAAACAAACAAACAAACACACGGAAGACAATGTGAGCTTCGAGCTTTAAAAATAAACATTTTGGATGTCCCCAATGGTCGCTGGCTCCAACAACAATGGGGACATATGTAAATTTTTTGGCGTGTGTGCAATCACAGTGACAGGTATATCCAGGTGACCATTGTCCACTGAGACGGTGAGACTGAATCTTGACCAGATGGAGCAACAAGTGGTCCACCACTACCAACACGGTGGATCAACAAGTGGTCGGTCGGTCGGTCGTCCCTCTGACATGGCTTCCTAGATCCGAAGATTGATTTCACCTCCAGTAGTGGAGTATCCATCATTCAAGTGATCCTGGATCGGTGAACTTGATCTCTCTGAAATCTTGTTTTTGTTCCAATTTTTCTTTCCTCGTCGTCGTCGGCTAATTATAATGAATATTGATATTTGGATCACCTTCGTTTGGATCCAATCAATTCAATAACGTGTGTGATGTGGTGTGTTGTGAGATAACAATAATAATAATAATGATGATAATATCTAGCCAAAAAATAAAAAGAAAAAAGAAAGTTTTTCGGGCACGAATTGGCACGCTCGCGCCTGGATTTCCATGGATAATGTTGCTTGATGATGTTTTAATAACATTGGATGGATTTATATATTTATATTGCACCAAATTCCTTTTTGTTATCTTCATCTTCGTTTCATTTTTTTGTTGTTTGTCCAATAAATCTCGAATTTTAGGAAACGAACTGGGCTTTTTCGAGATGCACGATCAAACAGGAGAATTGTTTCTAGTGCGTGAGATTGATCTGGAATCGTTGCCAAGCGATATGTTAACTCTACAAATACAGGTAAGCGTGAATTATGTTATCATCGTACCACGATCATCAAACAACAACAATAACCACCATAACAATGCCATGCTTCGAGGGCCAACCGCGATGGTCACCGAGCATCATTATTGTGGTTGTGTGGCCAATTATTGAATAATAAATTGACTATATTTTTGTTTTTTGTTGGTTTTTTACCCCTTTCCTGGCACCGCCATTTCCTGGCCATCCACCGTAGGCATCGCAAGTGGATAATCCTCTTCGTCAAGCATCGGCTCGTGTCGATGTTTTCATAATCGATGTGGTATGTGTGTTGGGGCAATCATTTTTTGGTCAAAATTTGGAACTGTTTTGGAACCTTTGTTTCAATTGTTTGGAACTTTTTCTCCTCTCCCCCTCTCCCCTCTCTTTGTGATTTAGAACGACAATTCACCAATATTCGAGCATAGCCTATACAATGTGACTGTGATGGAAAATTTACCAAGCGGTTTTACCATACTTCAGGTGAACGCATACGATGCGGACAAAGGCGAAAATGCTGAATTCCGTTACGTACTAAAGGATGCATTGTCAGCGTTCCAAATCGATCCATACACCGGATGGATCAGCGTTAAGGATCCAAGTAAATTGGATAGAGAACTAAACGATAAGATTATATTGAAAGTGATGGCCATTGAAAAGAAGCCGAATGTTGATCCGGATAAAAAAGAGCCAAATGGTTGTATTGTGGAGATCACTTTGTTGGATTCCAATGATAATAATCCACAATTTTTCCCATCAAATGTTTATACGTTTTCTGTGCTGGAAACGGCCGCCGCTGGAACATTGATCGGTAGCGTGTACGCCAGTGACCGTGATATTGGCGAAAATGGAAAGGTCATCTATTATAAACAGAATGATTCATTAAGTCAGAATGCACCGTTTGAAGTGTATCCGCACAATGGTTCTATTTATGTTTCCGAAAAGTTCAGCCAAATGGCCAATAAACCGCAACAATTAACATTCTTTGTTGTTGCATCGGATTTGGCCAAAATGCATCATGAACGACGAACCGCTGTGGCCATAATTCGTGTCAATGTTACCGATATTAATAACAGTGTTCCAGAGTTCATTGGTGCACCGTTTGAAGCATACGTAGGGGAATCATTGCCTGAAGGTGCTTATGTTACGCAGATCATAGCGCATGATGCCGATCAAGTGGACACCGTACTGGAGTATTCAATTGTGGCCGGTAATGATGAAAAAATGTTCATTATTGATTCGAAAACAGGGAAAGTGTATACGGCCGCTGTGTTGGATTATGAAACAAAACAATCGTATGATTTGTTGGTACAAGTTTCCGATGGTATCAACACTGCTGTTGCTCCGCTTTTGGTCAATCTTGTGGATATCAATGATAATGCACCACAGTTCACTCATGATGTGTATAATTTTACCGTGGTGGAAGAGTTGGGCTCCAACATCACCGTCGGAACAGTGTTGGCCATCGATCGAGATTCGGGAAAGAATTCGGAAATCCACTACAGCATTATCGGTGATCATGCTAATGAATTGTTCTATATTGAACAGAAAAACGGTAACATTCGGACCAAAACCAAATTGGATCGTGAAGTAGAATCAAAAGTGGAATTTTTGGTGATCGCCTACGATAATGGTACACCGCAGCTAAGCGGTAGCACCAAAGTGTTGGTGTTGATCGAAGATATCAATGATAATGCTCCGTTTTTTGATCAAAGCCAATACGAAGTGGAAGTTTTGGAAGAGGTGGATCCTCCCATGGAAATATTCCAAATACAAGCACAAGATTTGGACAGTGGAGATAATGCTGTGGTCAAGTATTTGATATTGGCCGGAAACGAAGACAACACGTTCAACATAAACACCGACAACGGAATGATCACCACATCTGAACGATTGGATTTTGAACGCAAATCTCAATATAAATTATTCGTTGCGGCCAGAAATTTGCGACCATTTCAAGGACCGAATGCTGCCGACATTGTTAATCCATCGGTGGAGGTGATCGTCAAAGTAAAGGACATAAACGATGAAGTTGTTGTATTTGATCAACAATTATATCACTTTAAGATACCGGAAAATTTACCTCGAGGCAAATTGATTGGCTCTGTGACTGCCTCCAATCCAAAACGAGCTTTGGATGAACAAGAACTTGTTTATTGGATTGAATATGATCAAAACAATGATAATAATGGTGGCGGCAACGGTGTCAATGAGAATGGTGGTGGTGGCTTGTCTAAATTTAATATTAATTCAAAAACAGGCGAAATCATCGTAATTGATTCGATTGATTATGATCCACCGGCCATGGAAAGGATGTTTGAATTTACCGTGAAGGCAAGAGATATGCATTCGATCAACTCGTTCAATACATCGGTTGTGGTCGTGATCGAGATCGTGGATTTGAATGATAATTATCCAAAATTCAATGAAGACAAATATGGTTTGGAATTGCCGGAGAGTTTGCCTATCGGAACAGCTTTGCCACCATTCTTCCAAGTTACGGATATTGATTCCGGGCCAAACGGAGAGATTGCATTCTACCGGATCGAAGGATCCGAGATTGATACATCATATTTTTCCATAAATCATACAACCGGTGCCATAACATTGGTTCGAGCGTTGGATTATGAAACCAGAAATCAGCTTGAATTTGATCTAATAGCTGCGGATGGTGGTATCGAACCAAAATGGAATTCGGCCAAGGTTACCATTTATGTGGCCAATATCAATGAATTTTCGCCCAAATTCATCGGATTACCGTATGAATTCAATGTACAGGAGAAAGCGGTGGAAGGTACCAACGTGGGCCAAGTGAAAGCGATCGATGAGGATGGTAACAATGTTTTCTATTCGATCCACGATGAAGATCATGAATACTTTACCATCGAATCAGACTCCGGACGGATTTATGTTAGAAAACCGTTGGATGGTAAAACACAATATAGTTTTGTTGTTCGTGCCACCGATGATGGATTACCACAAAACTTCAGTCTTGGCGTACAGATCAATGTGTTGGTGCAGGAAAGCAATGATTTTCCTCCAGTGTTCACATCCAATAATTATTATGGTACTGTTATGGAAGGACAAGAATCGGATCAAGTTATCGTACAGGTTAAGGCCATTGATAAAGATTTACAAAACAATACTGTTACATATTCGATTGTGGGCGGTAATGATAATGAATTGTTTGTGGTAAATCCACAAAATGGCCAAATAAAAATCAACAAAGGAAAAGGACATTTGATTGATTATGACAAGCAAAAACAATTTTCATTGTTGGTACAGGCCAAAGATTCACATCAAACACCATTGGTTGGCTTAACAATCGTTACCATTGATGTACAAGATACAAGTATGTGTTTGGTCGCAATGATTATCATTATCCTGATTACCTGTTTCCCTTGTGATTTCATCATCATCATCATGTTCTGTTTCTCCTTGTTTCAGATAATCACCGGCCAATTTTCAACAAGCCATCATATTCGGTCACCATCAACGAGAATCTTCCGGCTGGACATTGTTTTCTGAAAATCGAAGCAGATCCTCGTGATTCAGTGGATCAGGTTACCTATTCGCTGGGTGGTGGTAAAGATAGCCAAGCATTCCAGATCAACAAGTTGACCGGTGATCTGTGTACGAGACGAGTTTTGGATCGCGAAAAGCAGGATCGTTACGAGTTTTTCGCCGTGGCCAATGATGGTAAATTTGAAACAAGTGTTCCGGTTTCGATTGGTAAGTAAAATTGGATACGATTTCGATATACGGAATTTGAATTCGAAATTGATTTTTTTTTCAATCCGCGTCAAAGAAATCCTCGATGAAAACGATAATCAACCAACGTTCGAGCAGCAAAAATATGTGGTCTCCATCCCGTACGATTCACATCCAGGACAGACGATAATCCAGGTGCATGCCACCGATCCGGATACGGCCAACAATGGCGAGGTTACCTATTGGATTAAAAACACGCATGGAATGTTCGAGATTGATTCCAAAACCGGATTGGTTCGTTTGGTTTCTTCGTTTCCTCGGAACAAACAAAATTTCACCTACGAAATGGAAGTGTTCGCCCAGGATCATGGTATAACGCCCAACATTGGCAAAGCAATTTTGGTGGTACGCTCGTCCAACACCCATAATCATCCGCCAAAGTTTGAAAAGTTTTACTATTCGGTGGATGTGGATGAAAATGTATCCGGTATCAGTTTGATCACGGTGAAAGCCTATGATCCGGATCAGGGTAAAGCCGGTAAAATCAACTACCGGATCGTCAAGTCAACATATCCGTCGGCGTTCAAAATCGAAAAGGATACCGGCCAGATAATGTTGGTGGCACCGTTGGATTATGAAACGCAACGTTTCCATGAGATAGCGGTGGAAGCCCGTGATGAGGCCAAAGATTCACAATTCACCAACACCGTGGTTCAAGTGAAAGTGATGGACACCAATGATCATCGACCGGAGATATTGTCCATACCGAAAGTGATCCGTATCCCACAATCGGTGACGCCCATCGAAGAAGTCATCTACACGGTGCAAGCAATCGATCTGGACAGTAGCGATCGTGGCAACAATGTGTTGCATTTCTCCATTGAACCAACCAATCCATTGTTCACGATCAATCCGGTTACTGGTCAAATATTTGCATTGCAAAAATTGATGCCACATCATGATTATTTCAAGATTGTGGTTCGGGATCAAGCGGAAAAGAATCCATTATCCAGTTCGGTCGATGTTCAGATCGAAGTCTATAATGATTCCATTGAAGAAACGATGCCATTGTTTACATCAACACAGTATTACATACAGGTTGAGAATGTTATCGAACCAGGACAGACCATTGTGATGCCCAAGGCGAAAATACCGAGCGGTGGACAAGTTTGGTATAATATATCCAATTTGAATACGAAAAAGTTCACAATCGATCATGATACCGGGCGGATATATTCAACATCTCGTGTGGAATATATAAATCCTAAAGAGAGTACCTATCATTTTATCGTGTTAGCATATAACAAAGAAGAAATGAAACGATTTTCCGAGGCCAGCGTTGTAATAAAACTATCGGAAACCAATAATAAATGTCCAAAATTTCCGTTCAGCGAATATTATGCATCGATCGAGGAAAATTCCCCGGTCAACATGGTGGTCATCGATGATTTGATGTTGATCGATTTGAACAAATTCAACGGTAACAATCTGGTGTATCAGATCACCGAGGACAATTCTCAGGATAATTTTTACATCGATGTGATCACTGTGAACGAAGTGCCGAAAAATGTCACCCTTCGAATCAAACATCCGATCGATCGTGATCGAATGCCCAAGTTCCTACAAGGGATCTATACGCTTTCGGTAAGCGCTTCAAACCAAAAGTGTACGGCCAACATCCGTGTGAAGATTCTGATCGAAGATGTTAACGATAATAGCCCGGTGTTTGAACAATCCGAATTTGTGGTGGAGCTGATGGAGAACACTCCGGTGGGTCATGTGGTCACCACATTGACCGCACAGGACAACGATGAAATCGACCGTGGAAAGCTTCGATATTTCATCGCTTCCGGTAATAATGATCAGCTGTTCCATATGGAAACCAAAACCGGTGTGCTGTCGGTGAAAGAATCGCCGGATCGAGAAAAATCACCCGCTCATGTGCTCAAAGTGGTGGCAATCGATGCCGCGAACAATACCGGTTGGACCAATGTTCATGTGATAATTTTGGACGAAAACGATTGGACACCAACGTTCCTGAACGATACATTCATGTTGAACGTTACCGAAGGCCCGACCAGTGTTGGAACTCGCTTGCGTTTGCCGGTGGTCGACTACGATGATGGTATCAATCGTCAAATGGAGGTGTACATCGTGGATGGTAATTCCAATGGTGAATTCCGTTTGGACGTGGATGAAGGCGGTCCACTGTTGACCGTGGTGGCCGAATT
Organism: Amerodectes protonotaria; assembly: GCA_025882695.1. NCBI lineage: Eukaryota > Metazoa > Arthropoda > Arachnida > Sarcoptiformes > Proctophyllodidae > Amerodectes > Amerodectes protonotaria. The sequence continues at coordinate 32,193 of JAOZJS010000339.1, read as the reverse complement.
GGATCGAGAAAAATACAACGTACCGGAAGCTGCGCTGCATTTGGTGTTCATCGCAGCCAAAGACAAAGGTACACCGCCACGGATCGGGAAAACGATGGTGGCCGTCATCATTCAGGATATCAATGATTCGCCACCAAAATTCGAAAAAGAAGTTTACTATCATTTCATTTCGGAAGATTCACCTGTTGGTATGGTGTTGACAGAATTGAAGGCCACCGATGCTGATTCGGCTGCCAACACCAAACTGGTTTACGCGTTTTCCAAGAACACCGGAAACGTTCCGTTTGCCATAAATCCCAGCAGCGGCATCGTGAACGTTTCGCGCCAGTTGGACGTATCCGAAAGCCAACAATATTCGATTGTGGCCGAAGTTTTTGATGGTATTTGGAAATCAAGCACATTGTTGAACATAATCGTCAACGAAGCCGAAGAAAGAGATCCACGTTTTGAGCAATCGTTTTATCGGTTCGAGGTGAAGGAAAATCTGAAAAATGTGTTCGTCGGAAAGGTTGATCTGAAACCACGAAAACATCGTAGCAAATCGATGATCAAGTATACCATTGTCAATTCGGAAATGCGTTCCATATTCAACATAACACCGGATGGTGAGATCTACACCAAGGTTGGTTTGGATCGAGAAAAACGTAGCAAATATGTGTTCACCGTGAAGATCGAGGAGAAACATCCAACGACCAAGGTTAGCGTTAGCGAGGTGATCATCGATGTCTTGGATGAAAATGACCAAGTGCCAACATTCCCGCAATCCTATACTGGAACCATTCGGGAAAATTCCAAACCAGGAACCACTGTTCACATTGTACCGATCATCAAAGCGGTGGACAATGATATTGGCAACAATTCTGTGATTGAATATTCGTTAACGGGTGATGGTGCCGATATGTTCACCATCCTGAACTCTGGATCGGTCATATTCACACCGGTGGATCCGGCACAGGTTTTGGATCGAGAAACACGTTCCAATTATAAATTCAAAGTTATAGCCCGTGATATGGGCGGGTTGAGTTCCAGCACCGACCTGTTGATCAATGTTGAGGATGAAAACGATAATGCGCCCATATTCCAGCATGGGCCATTGTTCGTGTTGTTGCCGGAGATAGCCAAACCAGGCTCCAAAGTGGTCGAGGTGAAAGCCACCGACATTGATGAAGGAATCAATGCCAAAATCCAATATTACATAACCGGCGGTGGAAATGGTGATATCCGGATTGATCGTTTGACCGGAGAAATATTCGTGGTTGGTACGCTGAAACCGGGCGCCATCTATTTTATGAATGTTTCCGCTGTGGACGGTGGTGGATTGTCGGCTCGGACCACAGTCAATGTGACCATAATTGATGTAAGTTGGTGCGCGCCCAATGGTGCGCGCCGCTAAAATTAGCGCCGAAAATCGGATAGATCCAATCGATTTGATTGGCTAATTTTACGGGTCGTAGTATCATTAATCTCTTAATTTTGTGTGTTGTTTGTTTTATAGGTCAACAACCACAAGCCTACGTTCGATAGCCCGAGCTATAGTTTTAGCATTGTTGAAAGTAATTACACCAATGATAAAGTTAAATTGGGCGTGTTGCGTGCGAGAGACGAAGATATTGGCAAAAATGGCCTGGTTGAATATCTCATTTCCAGCAATGTTGCTTCGGGTAATTATCATCATCATCATTATTATCATCTCCCACCACCACCACCTTCTTTAAATGTTGTTGTTTTTTTTACGGCCGGTGGTTTTAATCCTCCACAATCCTGACGTTTATTTATTTACTTAATTTACCGTTTCGCCGTTCACAGATTTTCCATTCTCGATCGATGTTCATACCGGTGAATTGTTTGCCCAAGGTTTTATTGATCGGGAACAAAGAGAGATTTACACATTTGAAGTAACGGTTAGTGAACACACACATACGCCCACAAACGCCCACTGGACGTCACACATATAAATCATCCATGACCATTATCGTCGTCCTCCTTCTTCTCTCTTCTCCTCTTTCTATTTTAGGCTCTGGATTATGGTGAACCTCCAAGCAATTCTACTGTTGAAGTGAAAATAACCATTGTAAGACACACTTGAAACATTTGAAACATTTGAACATTTGAAATTTAACCCTTGTTGTGTCGTTGTTGTTCTCATCAACAGTTGGATAAAAATGATGAACGACCACGTTTCTACACTGATCCATATTTGGCCCATGTTCCGGAGAATCTGGATCCAGGACACAAAGTCACCCAGATAGCGGCGTTCGATCCGGATCTTGGTGAAAATGGACAAGTTTTCTATAAACTTGGAGCCGGTCATGATAATAAATTCTACATTGATGGCAAAGGTAACGGGCTTGATGATCGTCGATGTTCTCAACCAAGCGGTTTGCGATGTTACCACTAATAATTAACCCTTTTTGCATAGATGGAACCGTGTGGACATTATCCACTCTGGATTTTGAGGAGAAAAACTTCTACAACATAACCGTGATTGCTTATGACAAGGGAACGCCCAGTCTGACATCTACGGCCAAACTTTGGGTAACCGTAGCGGATACACCGGATGCTGTGCCGGATTTTTCCAAAGCAGTTTATACGGTTGAAGTAGCCGAGAATGCTAAACCAGGAGATATTGTCTACAAACTGGACGCTGGTGATGGCCCGTTTAAATACTATTTGCTTAGTAAGTCTAATTTGGTTTAGTTTAGCGGGAAGGGCTTAGCATCAGCTCAACGATTTCTCGGTTGTTTTTCTCCTTGACAGATTCCGATGAGATTGATGCATTCTCGGTGGACAAGAGTAGTGGCAAGATAAAATTGGTCAAACCATTGGATAGTAATTATCGAAATCATTATAGATTGATTGTCAAATCAGAAGACGATAGTGAACCACCCAAATCGGATACGGCCGAAGTAATTATCATCGTGTAAACAAACTTTGAATTTCAAATTAATTCCCGCCAATTCTTTTTTCAGGTCAACATAATCGTTGGTACCGGTCAAGGTGTGAGATTATTTCCGCAACGTTTATATGAAGTTTCCGTCAAAGAAAATCAATTGGCACCAATTCTATTGATCGATTTGAATTCAACGGATGAAATCGCTAGAAAAGCGCCACATTATAGGATTGTGGGATCAGACTATAGAGGTATGTGTTTGTGTGTGTGCCCTATTCAGGCTTGTAATGTGGGCCTGTACTTGTACCTGTGCCTGTGCTTGTAATGTGGGCTTGTACTTGTACACTTGTGCCTGTGCTTGTAACGTGTGTGCGCATGCGCGTATGCGTGTTTAGTGTGACTAATCACATTCAACCCCCTCCTCCTTCTGTCATCACTCGACCAATAGGAACGTTCAAAATCGAGCACGAAAACGGTCGACTACTGCTAATGAAGAGCTTGGACAGAGAAAAGAAGGACGTGTATCATTTGAAAATCAAAGCTGAAAACGTTATACATCGGCGTGTTGGGAGGGACATCAATGCCCTGTATCAACATTTGACGGCAACGGAGAACCACAATAGCCATCTAGCTTATGATGAAGCATTGGTGGTGGTGCATGTACTGGACGAAAACGACAACAGTCCAGTGTTCGATAATGGTGATCGACCAATTGTTGCCGCGATTCCGTTGGAAGCCGGATTCGGATTCAAGGTGGTCAAAGTTACCGCCAGAGATAATGATATTGGCCTGAATGCTGCCATCCGTTATGAACTGTTGTCCAGGGGCGATGATTCGCATACCAAGTTTTATATTGATCCGATCAGTGGCGATATCCGCTCGATGGTTACGTTCAATTTGGATGGCGGGAAAATGTACGGGTTCGATGTGAAGGCTACCGATTGTGAAGGAAGCGAAAATGGCAATTCGGCCGTTACCACTGTTTTCGTAAGGATTCGGTTTTTTGGATTCTGCTTGTACATTCGCTCTAACATTCGTACACATTTCCGTTCGTAGATCCACGTTCTTCCCGAAACCAAAATGATCTTGTTCGTGGCGGACAAAGAGCCAATCAGCATCGAGAAAAAATATCCGGAAATAGTAAACTACTTGAGCAATATAACGGATTTTGATGTTAAATTGGCCAAACTTGGACCACATCTTGAAGGCGATGTTCAGGAAACACATTCCACCGATATATTCCTGTACGCAGTGAACAAACATAACAATGAAATAGTGGATACGGAAACACTTCTCGAGTAAGTAGTAATTCCGGAATTCTGTTTCCGGTTTTAGATCCCAGGCAGGTAATATCCTTTAAATTTTTTCATGATTAACACAGGGTTTTCCGTAAGAACTCTCAACAAATCGTTGAGAATCTACGCCCATATCGGATCCGACGGATACAGGGTGTGACCGTACAGGAGAAAATCAGCCAAATGGGAGCCACCGAAATAGCGATCATAGCACTTTCATCGGTCATTTTTCTTGGAACCGTTCTGGCCATTGCTTTGTTGTGTTCATCGTGTAAAGAAAGGTATGTTGGCGTTTCAGCCGGTCGATCAGCCGATGATGATTGATCATCATTGTACTTTTTTGGATCATTTGCTTTTTTGGATCATTTGAATTGCAAATGATCAACTATTTCGATGATTTCGATGATCATTAATGATGATGATGATAATTAATGTTGGTAACAGGAAAATTCGTCAACGTCAAACATCGTGGGAGCAGCAAAATTTGTATAATATCAAAAATCCATTGATGGCCGGCCCAAAATCTATCTACGGAAGTCGTGGTATTCCAGTTGGAAACATTTCCAATTACTCTTGTGATGGTTTTGGGTGTGTACCACTTCCCCGCTCCCCTCCCCTCCCTCCCATTCGGGAATCGATTTTGAATCGATCAATCAATCATGTTGTTTTTTTTGAAAAAAATGTTCCAGAAACGGTGATTATATGGAAAGTATGAATTCGTTCAAACGTAACGAAAGCATCCTTGATGGACGATCTGCGCATACCGAGCTATCATCGAAAAGTCGTCACGTATCACCACCGGATGGTGCATCATCGTTGAATCCTCCCCGAAGTCCTCCCTATTCGGAAAGATATGTTAAACCTAACATGGCCACGGATACTAATAATGATTGGTAATGATTGATGATTTGATTACTGAATTGTTCAAGTTGGTTTTATGATCATTGTTGGTCATCATCATTCTAGGTCCGGATATTCTCGTGGATCTGGCCGATCAAGAAATTCGTTCAGTGGAACTAGCTGGTCTTCCCGAAAGTCGAAAACTTCCGATAGACATTGATCAACAATAATCAACAACATTCATACACATGCAGACACACCCAGACAATTAAACAACAATCGAAACAACATTGAATTTAGTCTACCTGCTCAATTTTAGTCTCGATATTCTTCTTATTTATTAATTGATTATTGATTGGAATTTTTTTTTGATTATTTATAAAAAGTTTTTCAAATAAAGCAATGTAGCAATTTGAAGTTTCCTGTCCTTGTACCTAGATGGCAGCACTGAAGTTTGAGTCTCTTGTCCTGGTTCCTAGAGGGCAGCACTTGTAATAGGAATAGTTACAGTTTTCACCAAGAGATGGCACTACTAAAACGATTCAAATTTCAAGATCATTATGCAGCAGACCAGTGGTGAACCGCGCATGCGTCCCATCAGACATTTTTGCACCGCCCAGCAAGCGCATTTCAGCAAAACAGAAGACGAAGCTTTATAGCGAAATATAGCTTCCCTCTCTCTGATAGGTCCAGTGCGTTGGCTTGCCCTGATGACGCGACACACTATAAACCACAGTAAAGCGATCAGCTTTAACCAGTGCTTGTGCGTGTACATGTTGGCCGCCTATAAGAAGCGTTTTTCCTTCTGATTGGTTCAGTGATGGTTAGTCCTGATGACCAGACACACTATAAGCTGATGGAAAGCGGCCAGCTTTGACCAGTGCTTGTGCCTGTGCATGTTTGACGCCAGTGTACCAAGATGGCAGCACTTGCCACTAGGACTAGTTACATTTTTCACCGAGAGATGGCACTACCAAAACGATTCCAATTTCAAAATCATTATGCATCAGACCAGGGGTGAACAGTGCATGTGGTTTATCAAATATTTTTGCTCCGCCCACCAAGCGTATTTCAGCTAAACAGGAGACGAAGCTATATAGCGAAATATAGCTTCTCGCTCTCTGATAGGTCCAATGCATTGACTTGACCTGATGACGAGGCACACTATAAACAGTAGAAGAGGAGGTGTATTCCTCTCTCTGATTGGTTCAATGTTATGATTTGACCAGATGACGAGACACACTATAAATAGTAGAAGGAGGTGCATTTAATTTTGGGCAAATGCTCGGGAGCGGCAGCACTGTGCCCGTTTTTTTTCGAAAATTCCCGCAAAAACAAAATAATGTTAATCTTTATCATGTAGTTTACGGTAAACACTTTGAAGATAGGTAAAGATACATTTCCAATCAGGCTTGTCTTTCATGGCCAACATATCCGCCACTTCGATCATGGGAGGTACGTCGATCTTTTCTCTGCGAAACATGCGAAAAATAGAAAATGGAAATCGGATTGAAATTTCAAGCATATTTTTGAATAATGATGATCAAAAACATACTCGATGGTTTTGAAGGCCAAAGCCAGATTCTCTTTACGATTGGCGGGATCCAACTTGTCGAATTCGAATGAATCCGGGTAAAAATGATGAATCAACGCACAGAATGCCATACCATTGGCCCAACTGCCTGAAAAATTTTCAATATTCACATTCTGTAATCATGGCGTTGCCCGTGGATAGGATGAGGCAGAGAGGATGATGTGTGTGTGTGTTAACAAGATTTAAATTAGAAAACGATTTTTTGCCAAATTGTCACATTTTTCATTGTCTCACTCTCTCTCTCGCTCTCGCATTCTGATATCTACCTCGTATCCTCTTGTCTTGGCTTTGCTCCATCGAAGCAGCATGTCTTTGATGTCGGCAGGACTGCGAGCTTTCCTGGCATGATTGATCGGGATGGGGTGTGGAAATACCAAACATTTTTGATTAATCTTGTCTGTTGTAATCCGCAATTGAAAATTCAATTCAATCAAAAAAAAACACAACACACTTACGCCATGGTCTTTGGATTGGATTGGTGATGATTATGTTTTGGGCAAATATATCCTCGAGAATAACTATCTACTGGTTCTTCTGATTGTGGTTGTTGGTTTCAAATGAAGTTGAAATGAAATCGACAAAGCACATACAAACCAGGAGAAAATGAAAAAGAACGGGTATCATCAAAACATCATCACCACTATCCTTTTGATGATGGGATGATGTTGATGATGGAAATATGAGAGAGAGATACCATATCCAATGGTAGGAGAATGCGTTTAGAAAGCGCTTTCCATCATCGTCATCGTCACATCAACATGGGATTCTATTTTCAGCAGCCATACACTGGCATCGAACCAAACCCGGACAGCTTCCAGAATCATCCGCCAGAATCGAAAGAATCGAGCCCGAACGCCGGATTTGTGTTAATCCATTTCTATTCAACCATTGGGAAACAAAAGAATCGAATGCTGTTTATATCGGGCAAAACACAATGCACATATGGAAATGCTTTGTTTTCAGTTTTGTTCGGTTTCAGTTGCGATTCTCAATTGGCATCATCATCAATTTTATCGTTTGATACACACAACACTTGAAACGGCAAAAATTAAGCAAATAAATTCTGTTTATATTTCCAACGAGAATATTTTGCCAAAAAATCACATACTCACACACTAACACACATACACACGTCGATCGTACATTTTCGCGCGCTTGTTAATCCAAAAATGGATTGGATTATAATTTTTCGGTATTTTTTCGGTAAAAAAAATTATTTCATTTTGTTTTATTTTGTGTGTCAAATAAAGCTCTAAAACATCAACGACAACGATTTGTGTATCATAACAAGCATTATTATTGTTATTGGATATAATTTTTATAAATATGGATTTGGATTATCATCACCAGAACATCAGTGTGTGTGTGGGTAAGTGTGTGATACAAGCAAGTCTTGCCAAACAATGGGACTTAGGATTAGGGAGAGCCGACCGAACCCCCTTGGCGCCAAAATCAATGGTTTCCGTATCCGTAACCTTCTATTTGGACGCTCCATCACGGAAGGAGGTTGTTCCGCATACTTTATTTTTCCTGGGATCTTCCGGTGTATCAGCCGAAACTAGATGCAATCGGGGGGAGGGATTTAATTTGATTTTAGTGGCACGAAACATCAACAATCATTATCACCATATACTTACTATCGCATCGTTTTAGTTCTTCCAATACAACTTGTTTTGGTCCTATTGGTCCAGGATGAAAATTGGTCAATTCGTTGGTCAATTGGTCAAAAAATCCGCCAGGAAAAACTTACCGGCTCCCTGCTTGGAAACATAATCATATGCTCTCAACAAACGTTGTTTATCATCTTCAGCTTCTTTCTGTCTTTGTTTGATGATTTCTTGAGCTTTATCCTCGAACGTATCGGCTCCAGCCGGTGTTGAACGCGATACCTGTTGATAGGAGGCCAGAATTTTTTGCTTCCGTTCTTCGGCAGCACGTTTACATTGTTGCAGTACATCTTCAACATGATCGCTTCCCGAAACGGTGGGCGAACTTGGAGGCGTTTGTTGGCCATTCATCAATATACCAACATCCATCGTTTTTTTGCCACCAGCCGGCGCTGATCTTGCCATCTGATTATACATTTCCAATGTTCTTTGTTTATGTTCTTGAGCTTTTTTCTGTCTTTCCAACAACATTTCCTCTCTGGTGTTGGTCAATCGGGCCAGTTTTTCATCGCGTTTAGCTTCAAAAAAAAAAATCCAAGTGTGTAAATTCAATTGAAAATTGCATGTTTTTTTTTGTATAAATGGCATCATCAAATCCATACCTCGTTCGATGGCACGTAATTCTTGAATTCGGCCACGGATAGCTTTCCGATCATCGATATCTTCAGTTTGATCGAGCTTGGATGGGCGCAACAAAAAAAAACGGAACATTGAAACAGATCGATCCGACACTGTAATCATTCCAGGATACTCACCAAATTCTGAAGAAGATTCATATCGGTGATTTCGTCCAAATTGATTTCTTGCTCCATGTTTTTGGGACCCTAAAATTACCAAACAACAGATATAAGAGAAAGAATACAAGAATTTTTCGTGGTTAGATATATTCATTGGTTTTTATTTAGATTTTTTTTTATTTTACAACAAGACAAGTCAACAAAAGTAATACATGCCATGATAATTAGAACGAGACTGGCAATCATAAAAAAAACTTACAGATAACGATGAAAATATTTTTGCTTCTTTTTTTCTGGTTGATTTTTTTTAGTGGTATGAAACGAGAACAAATTTTGTTCAAAAAAAAATTGATGTGGTAGAAGAATAAGCCCGAAGTGTAAAAATGCCTTTTTTGCGCCCAAAAAACCAACTAGGGTATAATATCGTATCTTTTCGTCGTCTTCGTCGCCGTCTTACAGTCAACAACGACAACAACAACGACGATTCTTCTTATTAGATTCTTCTTCTCTGGTAGACACACACGGCGACATTCCCGAATGCCAATGATAATGGTACTGGAAGACATGGAATAATAAGAAAACAGGATTATTTGCAACTTGCACACACACACGAACACAAATAGACATTTATTCATGATGATTACCATCATCATCAACAACCAACAACCAACCAACCTAAAAATACCTTTTTTAAGGCATATTTGTTCGTTTTCATTTCTTCAACGCGAATTCTCGTCGCCTTAATCGTTAATCGTCATCACGTCAACCAACCAGCCAGCCAGCCAGTATTTTCCATCGAATCACAGAATCACACACACATCAGACATTACATTTATTATGAAAAAAGAAGAAGACCAATATTCTGGTGAATTTGATTCTCATCATATTTTGCCGCCGCCGCCGCTGTTGTTGTTGTTGATGGTTGTTGCATTCAACTGTTGAGCTGTTGCCAACTTGGTTACATTCTGGTACCATGCTCACAAGCACACAAATACCATTCTTTGGATTTGTGTGTGTGCAAGTTTTCAAGACTTTTTGTTTTTAATTGATGTAGTCGTCGTGATTAGATCTTCCACTGGAAAGAAAACATTTGCATTAAATGGTTGTAATCATCATTGGCACTATTATTATAATTGTCATGCTGATGTTTACATAGTAGTATGGCGTTGAAGTAAGATGGTTACGTTCTTCGGAGCACCAACCACAATGAACCACGGCAAACCAGAAACAAGCATACAAAAACATAGAACGAGAGACCAGGATTGAACTGCCGTTGAACTTTTGTATGTGGTTGATTGTGGTTTTTTTCGTTTCGTTTTCGTTTCCACTTCATTTGGTTTTGGAGATCTTTTTTTATGATTCGATCACATTATCCTCTAATGGCAAAGTTGACAGACGTTGGTTGCCGTAATACGATGCTAAAATTAAATGCAAAAACAAAAACATAATGAAGGACTAAAACCTGGAAACAAACAATAATAATAATAATAATAAATGATCCGGTACTTGTCGCCACTTGATTTTTCGATTGACACACACAATTTGATTGTGCAGGTTATTGTTGTTGTTTTGGATTTTTTATTTGGAATCATTTTGTTGTTGCAAATCATTTAAAGGTGTACTGGCTATAGCTATTGTAGTGTAGTGTTGCAAAGTTTTCTGGAATATTTGATTTCATCAATTTTGAATCGCAGATAATTGGAACAAAAGCTTCACTTTGGAAATCGGAGAGAGACATTTCAACGCGCTTTCGGAACAACAAAAAAAACACGATGCACACAAAAACAGACAGTGATCGTTTGCCAGAACAACAGCACAACAACAAGACGTCACAGCAACACAACGACAACGTCGTACAACTTTTATGAATTCTCTCACTTGGGTCATCAATTTTTTTTTTGTTGTTTTCATTTTTGTGTGTTTCAGCTGTGTGTTTTGGTTGGACTTTTAATCATTCGTTTCTCGTTTGACTTGTGTCCTTAGAAATTCACTTTGATCAATCCATCATTCAATCATATTGATTCAAAACATTCCCCAAAAAATAAATTAAAAGATTATAATATGGACACTGCCAAACGATGTCCGGAAGATTTCATCTTCTATCGAATCATTGGTGAAGGATCATTTTCGGTGGTAAGTGTTTTGTTTTGTTTTGTTTTGTTCCACCAAAATGTGTATGTTCAATTTTATCCTCACAATGATTTTTTTTAGGTATACCTGGCCAAAGATATCCAAACGAAATGCCTTTGCGCCGTGAAGGTTTGTGAAAAAAGCCACATCCATCGGGAAAAGATGAAAACAGCGATTCTGAGAGAGAAACAAATCATGAAAATGTTGATGGAAAAGCCCTCGATATTTATCATCAAATTGTTATCGACATTTCAAGATGATACCAGATTGTGTAAGACATTTTCTTATTGGTTTTTGTTTCAATTTGAATCATCCAATTTCAATTTTTTTGTTCAACACACAACAGTTTTTGTTTTAAACTATTGTATAAATGGTGAACTATTATCATTTATCAATCAGAGAGAGATTTTCGATGAAAATGCTTCACGTTTCTATGCTGCCGAAATTTTATTGGCACTCGAACATCTCCATAAAAATGGTGTAATTCATCGGTAAGTTTGATTGGATTTTTGTTTTTGTTTTTGTTTTAATTCCTTATCGCATTGTTTCCATTAAACCAGTGATTTGAAACCGGAGAATATACTTTTGAATGAAAAAATGCACATACAAATCACTGATTTTGGATCAGCATTAATGTTAAATGATCCATCTGGTGATAGGAATGCTCCATTCGATATGAGATATCCACATCGTAATAGAAAGAATTCGTTTGTCGGTACAGCACAATATGTTTCACCTGAAATGTTGACCAACAAAAAAATCACCGGAATGTGCGATATATGGGCGTTTGCTTGTATTCTGTTTCAAATGATCACCAATAGTCCACCGTTTGCTGGTGGCAATGAATATATGATATTTCAAAAGATACACAATCTTGATTATAAATTTCCCGAAAAATTTCCATCAGAGGCTAGAGATTTGATCGAATCCATTCTGAAAATTGATTCCACACAAAGATTGGGCGCCAATGATGATGTCGCCAACGAAGGATATGTTTCCATACGTAATCATCCATATTTTAAACCATTGAATAATCAATGGGATTTGATCAATCAAAGTCCACCGGATCAATTGTTATCGGTGGCTAGAAATGAAGTTTCACTTGAAGAATTAAAATCAGAATTAGAAGCAATGAATATTCAGCCAGGATTGAATGAAAAACAAATCACACGTTTGTTGTGTCTTTCATTGCATGAAGAATCTGATTCATCCAAACAAACCAATACCAGTGATAATACTAACAATAATAACAACAATAGCAATAAACGTAAAGGTTTGTTAGACATCAGCCCCAAAGAAATGGAAGAAAGATTAAGAAAACAAAAAGAAACAAACAAATTTCATCAATTTGTTGAAAATAATTTGATATTGAAACAAGGATTGATTGATAAAAAGAAAGGATTCTTTCCTCGACGCCGAATGTTCTTGTTGACCACTGGTCCACATTTATATTATGTTGATCCAGCAAATATGGTGCTCAAAGGTGAAGTACCGTTTTGTAAAGAGATGAGAACACAGGCGAAAAATTTCCGCAATTTCTACGTACATGTTGTAAGTGTTTGTGTAAAACGATGATCCAAAAAAACATGATCTTTGATGATTTTTCTATTAATTTTGCAGCCAAACCGTACTTACATACTGGAAGATACATGCACCAATGCTCCTGGTTGGTGTGAAGCGATTGATGAGGTTAAAAATTCAACATTCAACAACGATTCCAGCAGCAACAACAACAAGCCCAACGCCGCCAACTGCACCAATTCCACCATGGCCAATAGCAGCAGCACTTTGGATCATGATGGTGGTGGTGGTGCTGGTGATCATGCTAGCTCATCAACGCATCAACAACATCTTAACAGCCAACATGGGGTCAAGACTTCGATCAATAATAATGTTAATCATAATCATAATAATAATAATTCTACCAATAATTCTTCTGTTGCTAGTAGTAGTAATAGTTGTAGTAAAAAATCTTCCAAAAATAGCTTGTTTAATTTGAATATTAAAAAAATTAGCCTTACAGAGAATAGTGGTGGTAATTAGGCAATGGAATGGAATTTGTTGTTGTTGATGTTCTTTTGTTCTTTTCAATGTTATTGTCGTTGTTGTCGATGTTTCGGACACACACCACCACCATCAACCAAGTGTGTGTTAGTGTGTTTTTATTTTTCGTTTGTTTTGTGTTTCTCCTCCTCTGTTATCGTTGATATTTTTTTTGATTCGATTGCTGTTTTTGTTTACCAAAATCATCTAATTTCATGTAAATACAATAGTATTGTCTATGACACGTTGATCCACCATGATGATGATGATGTTATGATAATTGATGTATGTGTGTTTGTAAGTGCGTGCGTGTGTCATTTCCGGTGTTAGACACTTTTGTTTTGCTTTCCACAAAAAAAAACGGAATGCCAACCGACTCTTGATCATCATAAACAAAATTGTATCCCAAAAGGATAGGCCGGAAACGATAAGAGATGTAGCATTTCGTAGCAGATGCCGACACTCACATGCACACACTCACACACACCAGTTCCGGATCCGGCTATCAAGAAATCTACAAAAATCTACAATACTTAAATTTTGTAATGATGATGATGATAATAATACTGATGATAATGATAATAATCCAGAAACATCGTGTGTGTGTAAAAAAAACGAAATGTAATTAATAAAACTGTCAATGTCTTAAAACGGGCGTATTTTGTTATTGATTTTGGTTATGGTTTTGGTTTTAGTTTTGGTTTTTTTTTATATTTTTGATTGATTGGCTTCAAGTGAAGAGTGGTTGTGGTTTTCCCTTGAAAAAGGATTAAGGAAATTAAAGCTAAACTAAAGTGGATGGTTGGTTGGTTGATCGGTAACACTACACTACACTACAGCTAATATCCAAACACCCACGGCCACCAATATAACATGGCGACCGACAAACAACGCGGCGACAAGACAAGACAAGACAACAACAACTTGTTTGATCATCCACTTGTTTCTGTGGGAATAAGCTAGCAGGATCATCAGGAATGTTTGTGTGTGTGTGTGTGTGTATGTAATGTAATATAATATCATTGTATCAATATAATCAAAATTTGATATCATAATTAGGATTTTTGTTTCATTTCATTTCATTTCGAAAAAAAAAATCAAAAATAAAACGAAGAGGAAGGAGAAATAGCTGGAATAGCGATGGAGAGAGAGAGCGAGAGCGAGAGCAAGCGAGAGGGAAACAGACAGATATACAAAGATGGACTGGTGTGTGTTTGATTTATGATGATCATCATCATCATCATCATCATCCACACAGCCACCATTGTTGTAATCACAATCCACATCCACAACCGGAGTTTACCAAAAATCATGAGGATGGATGGATGATATTTGTCAGAAGGAGAAGGCGAGAAATAATGAAATGAAAAAAGAATAAAATGAAAACACTTTTTTTTTGTCACAAACATCGACCGACCGACCAACCAACCAAACAATCAGACAGGCAAGCACACGCACACACACACACGAGGGATTGCCATCATTATTGCATCTTGTCGTTCCGTTGGTTCATTACGATCATCATCATCATCATCATCATCATCATTATAATTGTAATTGTTGTGGAAATAGTTGTTTCGTAAATTGTTCGCGCCCCCTCATTTCGGATTCTGAATACAAGAATATATTTGTAAGAATCGCCCCACTCCCCTCATTGGAGTTGTATTACAGTTTTGTGGATCAATTCTGTTCAGTGCATACTTTACAGCCAGCCAGCGACTTGAGCTTGAAGCAAAGCGATATTTCTAAAAAAAGATTCGGAAATCGGATTGTTTGTTTGTCGCGGCGTCGTCGAAGTTGTCGCGGAGGCTGTGTGTTGAAGTGATCTTACCAAATGGCTGACTTGGCACCAAAGATGACATCAGAATCATCAACTTCGTCCAAAATCATTCTAAGACGTTATAAAACGAAAACGCTTGATTTTGAAATACAACGTTTTAAAAGTAAGTGTCTGCGATGGTGAGGTTACACACCAGAATGTGGGTTTGTTGTTGTTGTTGTTGTTGTTGTTGTACAGAATCCGAGAATCGAGCAGAATATCAGCTACTAGCTTTAGCTTTAGCTTGATGCACTCAAATGGTGTACGATTCTGGTTGATGGTTGATGTTGATGTTTACAACATGAGGATCATCATCATCATCATCAAGAAGAACTTCGGATCTTCATTATCATCTTCGCGACCAACTAACCAACCAACTGCCACTACCTAACAGAATATGGCGATTTCTTCCTAAATGGCAAAAAAACAAAACAACAAGTATACTTTGTGTATCAAAATGCAATGCCAAGTGTGTTTAGCTTAATTGGAAAAGGGAGAGCATCACGCCCAAGCTTATACCATTTATTGGTACACAGTTGTTGTGTTGTTGTATAAGAATCCGCTTAATAATTGTCGTAGGTTGTGTCGCGTTGATGATCGTCAAGACGTCGACGACGACGACGACGAAGACGACAAAGACGAAGATGATGATGACATCGAAGGCAAACACACTCAGACTTACCATGGTTATGGATCAATTTTGTTGATTTTAAACACACACTTACAAACACACACTTGTAATATTTATAATTCTTTTGACTAGTGATGAAATTAATCAAAATTACATCATAAAACATCTTCATTGTTCTAGATTCTGATTCTGTGGGTGTGGGTGTGTGTTCTGTGCGGCATCAAGTTGTTCTTGGTTGCCAGAGAGAGAGCGAAAAACCATGAAGAAAGCGTTCAGCTCTGTGTTTAAAACAAGCGGCAGCAACAAGATGAAGAACACAATCGACGATGAACCAGGTTCCGTTTTTTCGTTGTTGGTTTTCTTGGTGCCAATACCACACCCACCCACTCACGCCCACTTGCCATCCGAAAGCCTATCCGAATATCACCTACCGATTCACGCGGCAGGATTCAAAAATCATTTTCCAGAATCGTTTTATTACTCGGGTGTTGAGAGGATTCATCGGGAGAGAATCCGGCTTTTCCCGAATCGATTCCGTACCATCACAATGTGTGTGTGTGATTCTGTTGTAGAATTTTGTTTATATTATTTTTCTAAATTTAGTTTAGTTTAGTGTGTGTGTGTGTTTTGAATGTTTTTTTGATATTTATTTTTTGTTGTTCGATGTTCGATTCTTCACGATTCGAGTGGAGTGTGTTTGTTTGGAGTGAATTGATTCTTTGGCGCCCAGAATCCTGAATGTGTCGAATTTCGAATCCGAAAATCTGAATCCGATAGTTTTAACACCGATGTATGTTTTTTTCTTCTCGGTTCCTTTCTACCCAAACAGAAACCACCAATGAGGCGAGCAGTGAGCAGCCAATCATCACTGAATACAATAGTGATCCAGAATCCAAATCACCATCCACGACGCCCGAATCAACGAGGTCGGCCAAGATGAAAAATTCGGAGAATAAATTCGCCGATATTTATACAAGACAGGTTTGGCCCTGGTTTCATGTTTAGATTCGAAATGGAATTCTTCTTCTTCTTCTTCTTTTCTTGATGTTTCTGGTAGCTTTCGTCCGCGAATAAAACTTCGAATTTTTTGAACAAACAACAACAACAACAATCGTCAACATCCAACAGCCGTAAGGCAAGTTTGGATCATATTTACGAGAATAATAACATTTCTGTGGCCATCGTACAACCAGCCGACAGTGATAATGAAGATTCATCCGCATCCGCATCAACCAAATTGGATTCGATCCATAAGCCGCGAACCAATCGTCTATTGTCGGATAGCCATGCCAGTATTGGTGTTGGCGGATTCAAGGCCCAGAAATCGGCTCTGTCCAACCAAGAAATGCGAGTGATCATGTCGAATGATTCGAAAATGTCGGAGAAGAGCTCTGTACAGGCCATGAAGGCGAAGATGGAAGCGAATGGATTTTCCGCTTCGAAAATGATGGCCTCCAAAGAGGATCATAAACAGATACATTTTGGTGATACTGTTTTGAAACATCAATCTAGTTCTAAATCCAGTAGCGCATCGATGACCATGTCCAGTGATAATATGCTTGCATCGAGCGCTACCAGTAGTTGTTTTGAGCAAAAACAACAAAAAGAACAACGATCATCGCATGTTTCCCAGCAAATCCATCATCAGGGAAGGAAGACCAGCTCGCATTTCCTGTCATCGACACGGTCCGACCTAAACGAATTGCTACAATCAATGTCGCCCAGGATGTTGAATTTTTCCAGCGAAGTGGATATGGAATTTGATGAATTGAGTTCAATCGCTAAAACATTCAAGAATCCGATCATCAGCAAAACAGAATCGATCAACATGAAAGGTTCCATGAACAAGTTGGAGAATAAGATGCAGAATCTTTGCAAAGAATTGGTCCAGAACCGAACCAACGTGGAACATTTGCTGATGATGACCGATATGATCAAAAAAGCATGGTCAGTACCGCAATGTGGTTATGATTTGGGATTTAACATGAGCAAAACCATCCGAGAGACCGGTGCATTGGAAGCATTATTATGCAACATTGAGACCGGTGATGATTGGAAGGTTACGTTCGCAAGTGCTCAATTATTGGAACAATGTTTAACATCCGACAATCGGGATTATGTGGTGGAACATGGCCTGGAAAAGGTGATTTGTATTGCCAAGGATTGTGTGAACAAAAAGACCGCCGACGAAGTACAGGTAGGGGTGGGCATCCTGGAACACCTATTCAAACATTCGGAAGCCACTTGTCAAGAGGTGATCCGGTTAAATGGTCTGGAAACGATTCTTTATGAATGCAGAAGTACGGACATAATCACTTTACGTCATTGTGCTTCGGCATTGACCAATCTATCATTGTATGGTGGACCGGATAGCCAAGAATCGATGATCAAGCTAAAGGCGGCCATGTGGCTGTTTCCGTTGGCCTTCCACAATGATGATAATATTAAATATTATGCTTGTTTGGCCATAACCGTGTTGGTGGCCAATCAAGAATTGGAAGCAGAAGTGATCAAATCCGGTACGTTGGATCTATGCGAGCCATTCGTTTTGTCCCATAATCCGGAGGATTTTGCCAAAAGTTCCACATCGCATATACATGGCCAATCGAAAAATTGGCTGGCACGTTTGGTACCGGTGTTGATGAGTAAACGTGAAGAAGCCAGAAGTTTGGCTGCGTTCCATTTTGCCATGGAAGCGTGGATCAAAAAAACCCAAGAACAAACGGAGGTAAGCCAAAAAAAACAACAATTTCAATCAATTTCAATTTTGTCATCAACTTGTCAATCATAATGCAGCCTACTAATTTTATATTGTTATTTTTTTCTTTGTGGTTTGAAAAATCCGGCACACCCACGCCCACGCAAACACGCCCATAATCCATTTGCAATATTCGTTTCAAATAGATATTCAGAGAAATCAATGCTGTGGATGCGCTGAAAAAGGTGGCTAGCTGCCCGAATGCCATAGCATCCAAATATGCTGCACAAGCATTAAGATTGATTGGCGAAAAGGTTCCACATAAATTATCCCAACAAGTACCATTATGGACAATGGAAGATGTTAAAGAATGGGTTAAACAGGTAGGTATATTTGATTGGCGCCGCCCACTGGCGTTTCCAATTCATTCATTTTGCTTGCGCATGTGTGTTACGGAATGCATATTATTATTATTTAACCCTTTGGCAGATTGGTTTCGGATTATATAGCCAAGAGTTCGATAAGAGTCGTGTGGATGGTGATATTTTATTGCAATTAAATGAACAAATGCTGTTCGATGATATTGGCATCAAGAATGGTATCCTAAGGAAACGTTTTATGCGTGAATTGGCCACTTTGAAACAGATCACCGATTATTCAAGCTGTGATCCGACCAAATTGGCCACATTTCTTAGCGGTCTTGGTCCGGAGTTCACTCGTTATACTTATTCGTTGTTGCATGGTGCAATCGACAAAAATTCATTACCTTTGATCAATGATGAAATACTGTTGGCCGAATGTAACATTGAAAACAGTATACATCGTATGAAGATATTGGACGCGGCCGAAAGTAAGTCCCCGGGCAACCGGTCGACAACCGGTTGACCTCTCAACCAAGTTAGCCAGGCTAACCTGACCTGGTGTGAACCAAAAAAAAGTCAAAATCGACGTCAATCGTCAATCGTTGATCTTTTGGTCAATGTGACAAACAAACCAACACACATTTCTGATTCTCATTCTCTCTTTTATCCCCCGAACCTGACCTCCAACCGCACACAGATTTGAAAAAATGTCAGCTTATCGTGGAGAACAAAGATGATGATTCGAATAAAACGTTGGATGTATTTATTAGCTATCGACGATCAAACGGTTCACAATTGGCGAGGTAACATTTTGTAGTTTTTGGTTTGGTACCCACAAACCCACAAACTGGCCTGGTCCCTCGGATCAGTGTGTGGGTTAACGCTAAAAGCCAGTGTGTGAGTGCCGTGTTATTTTCCCAAATCGGATTAACCCCCGGGAAAAGGCGCACCAGCATGCATGCATGCATGTAACACGTTAACGGCCATGGCCATCATAGTCATCCTCCGCTATTATTATTGTTCAACCATTTTACCATATTCACTTCTCTTATTTTCTGTTTCTCTTCTTAATTTTTAGCTTATTAAAAGTCCATTTACAATTGCGTGGATTTTCCGTGTTTCTCGATGTTGAACGTTTAGAGGCGGGAAAATTTGACAATAACCTTCTTAATAGTATACGACAAGCAAGACATTTTTTGTTGGTTCTCACGGCAAACGCTCTTGATCGTTGTATTAACGATGATGAACAAAAGGACTGGGTTCATCGGGTGAGTACCTTCCCTCCATGATCATGATCATCAAACCCACCGACACCGCTTTGGCGATGTATTGTATGTGTGTGTGTGTGTGTTGTCGCGTTATAATCCTCCTATTGTTCTGTCCCCTCCTCCTACCATTTGCCTGTATGGTGCCCACACCTCAACAACGCACAACACACAAGACAACAGCACAATCACCAAAAAAAAACTGCACTGAAAATCAATCAACACGCGCGCGCACACGCATATCAAGGGTTAATCGCGTAGTATAATAGGATTATAGGATAGTTTTTTGCTCCGCCCTACATTTGCTAGTCGTACTAATTGATTTTTAATAATTAACCCTTTTGATGCCGTTCGGGTGTTTTTTGGGAACAAATTTTTTCATTTTTCCATTTTATTTTTTTTAGGAAATTGCCCAAGCATTACAAACCAAATGCAACATTATACCAATAATGGAATCATTCAATTGGCCCGATCCAGAAACGCTACCGGATGATATCAAACCGATTTGCAATTTTAATGGAATCAGGTTCCGGATTCATCCCCTAGGAAAACCTTCAGTGTATTAACACACAATTTTTGTTTTGGTTTTATCTGCAGATGGATCCACGATTACCAAGAAGCCTGTGTGGACAAGCTGGAAAGGTTTATGCGAGGCGAGGTCAATATCAAACTGGAAGGAATAGGGCCCGGTGGTGTCGGTGGTGTTACCGGTGGCGGTGTTGGCGTTGGCCATAGATACGGTGTACCGCACGGTCTGCCTCCAACACCGGGAACGCCCGTCAACGTACGATCTCCAAGCCAACAAAGGCGTAGCTGTTCGGTGGATAATGTCCGAACGGCAACCTGATTGGCTGGTTCGCGGCCGCCACAATTTTTTAATTCTTCTCCCCCTCATTAGGAATCGTTGAAATTGTTGGAAACATTTTTTTTATATGTACAGAATACACACACATCAATGCCCGCGTTTCACACGTTGAAAGTTATTTATTATTCTATAAAATTCTATATTTTGTGTCTGTTTCCTAATTCTATTTTCCAGAAAAAATGATATGTTATGTTATTTTATGTTAATCAATTATTATTTTAATGATGAAGAAGACGATGATGATGATGATTCAAGCAAATATTCAAATTTCCAAGGAATTTCACATTCACACATCCCAACAACAACAACAACAACAACATTATCCGCATCTTTGCATTTTCCAAAGAATTTAATTTGCATGCTAAAACGCGCGCGCGCGACACACAGTGGACACACCCACACTGATTGCCATTATTATTATTATCATTCTTCAACATCTTTGGCGGACATCACCATCATCATCATCATCATCATCATTGTCCAATGGCAATCATTTTTCTCTTGCTTGCTTGCTCGCCCTCTTTGAGAGCAATTTGGCTGGTGGCGAGCATCTACGAGAATCCAACATTCTTCATTATATTCAATTGGACGAAAGATAGTGTGTGAGAGAGAGAGAGAATAACATGGAAAGTCGTTTCAGTCAAATTTGGTTGGTTGGCTGGCTGGACGGCAATAAGCCGAACCAACGACAGAGAGCGAGAGAGAGATCGAGCTAATTATATGGTGGCTTGGCTTGGTCGCTTGCTCGCTTGAATGTTGCAAGAGAAAATCTTTGCGAAAAAGCTCTAAAAGCGAAAATGTTTGAATTGTGTTTGACAAATATACGCGCGCGCTCGGGCATCAACACACAATTGACAAATTGTGATTGTAAAGCAAGTAGTAGAGTCTTCGTCGTTGTCGTCGTCGTCGTACACCATCATGGGTTGAACCACAGCGAGCGAGAGCTAGAGGGGATCCACGATTCCAGAGAGAGAGAGTATAATATACTCTCACTTAGCCACCATCATCATCATGATCGTTGTCGTCGTCGTCGTCGTTGTTGGCCGCTTGTTCGCGTCGCCATTACCATCATCAGACTTGGCCAACCAGTGTGTACGAGCGAGAGAGCGACAAAGCGAGGGAGAGAGCCAGACATTATAGGACCAGTTTTAGGTTCAGCATCATCGCCCAGTGTAAGCGTGGTGCTGTAATATTGTTGGTGCGTTCAGTCTTCTTCTTCATCATGATCATGATCATGGTCGGTCGGTCGGCCTCACCTCGTGTAGCGTCATAGCGAGCGAGAGAGAGAGGGAGAGAGGGAACGAGAGAAAAACAAATGAAACCAACAGACTTGAAACAAATCATTATCAACGCCATACACTTACTCTCTCACTCTCTCTGCCATGGTCATCATCATCATCATCATCATCGTGGTCGTCGAGTGAGGAACATTATTATTTGTAACAACGACAACGACGACAACAACCACGACCACGACGACGAATAGTTAGATCCACACTTTTCCCCCTGCCAGTGTGTGTCGCCATTTGCTTTAATTGAGAGCAAATTCCTCTTGGTCGTCGTCGTCGTCGTCGTCGTCGTCCTCGATGTTCGTCGTTTTCGACGACTCTCTGCTTCACTTATTCGTTATTACATAATATATATAGAGAGAGAGAGAGAACGAATGGAGGATGTTTGGTTGGTAGCGAGCCAGCCAGCCAGCCATCATTTTCCTCGCTGTCTCGGATTGTCCGTAGATGGACACCAACATTGATTTTGTTTTGTTGTTTTTTTTTGTGACAAACCAACAACAAAAGCAAGCAAAATAAGGAAGGAAGCCAGAACCAAGAGCAAGAGCGAGAGAGAGAGAGAAGGGAAAGCGCGGGGCGTCAACACACACACAGGAGTTTTGATTCCCATAGCCGTCGCCACTCACACTACACTCACAAGCTCACGATGGGAAGAAACTGGGAAAAACAAAAGTTTCCGTGGCGCTTATGTTTTTTGGTTCACAATTTGGTTGGGGCTGTGCAGAGGAAATCACTACTCCGAAATGGCCAATTGTTTTGTTTTTGCTATTGTTTTGCTGTAGTCGAAGCTCTCAATTGCCGTTGTCCGCCGAAATCATGAAATTATACCAAGTACACACACACACACACGAGCTGGATTCGTTCGTTTTTCCTGAATCCATTTTGACGACTGATGATGATAATAACAGGGGATGTTTGGCCATTTAGAGCATTCGACAAAACAAAAAAATGGTCAAGTCAAACTTTTGAAGCAGAAGACCAAAAAAAAATTCAAGTTTGTGTGTGTCCACCAACCAAATTGGATTCTAGGATATTCTAGGAACTTCTAGGATCTAGGATATTGTACATATAGAATCCTAGGAATTCTTGGGAATCCATTAGATGGGCCATTTATTTGGGCCCGAAGGTTCCAGGAATTGTTTCCCGGGGATTGTTTCAAGGAGTAGATTTGCGAGAAAGTCAATGAATCCGGGAGCGATCCAGGGTGCTGGTGGTGGTGGTGGTGGCGGTGGTATCCAATGACAACACAACCGTGGAATATAATAATAATAATAATAGTAATAATTTTCAGGGAAATATAACCCAAAAAATTACCATTCGTCGTGGATAACCGTCGAACCTATAAATATGAAACACGAAACGACAGTAGTAGTAGCGACAGTAATGTACCTTGGTTACAAATAGTTTTAATTAACATTTTTTGGTTGTTGTTTCTTCACTACACACACACACACGTTAATTGCTGCACAACAACGACAAAAAACCTCGAGAATCAACGCCAGAAAAAGCTTCGAAAAGGAGGACCAATTAAGGTAGTTTGGTTGGTCGGTCGGACTAGCAGCTATTATTATTATTATCATCATCATCGTCATTATCATGTGACCATCATCCATTGTAATCCATTTCGGGTAATTCCGGACACACACACACAAACACACAAACTATGCAGGAGTATGTGATATTAATTTTTAATTAGCTCATAATACGTGTGTGGGGACGGTTCCGTTTCTGGTGTGTATGGATACATTGTCACTGTATTTGTGGGCGGACCATGACCACCCTAAAACGTGGGCAATTTTCAACCAGGAACACAACCAAGGCAACAACGCCCATAATCGTTGCCAACATTTCGAGTTCCGGGAAGGATTATTGACCAAGTATGGTATTAATGAATGACCCATACAAAGAGATGTCGGCGGGAAAATTGGTAGGAATATCCGACAAGAATTCGAAAAAGCTTCGAAATGGAAGGAATTATATAATAATAATAAGAAGAAGAAGAAGAATAAAAGATATTAAGATAACAACAATTCGAATTCGAATTTAGGATCCAATGTGGTGGCGGTGGATGTTGTTGTTGTTCGGGAAATCCTTTGCATTACATTGTTCCATTGTTGTCGGGTGTTGTTGTTTTCTTTGGCGCGTATTATCTTTCGTATTTTTCGGCAGTTCAATTATTTGAATTGTGTGTGTGTGTGTACCAAAAAAGGAGCTAGTCTCCACGCCGAGAGATGTACAAACAGAAAATTATTAGAAGCTTTTTGTGTTTGTGTGGGTGTGTGTGTGTGCCTGAAACTCGACGAAAATTTTCAAACAATTTCTCATCGCAAACAGGCATCCGCCGCCGCTGCCGAATCGATGCCAGTGGTGCACAGTGTATATTCGAACTACATCATCATCATCATGTGTATTATTACTGTGCATTGAACCAACCAACCAAACAAACTGAATGTGGAACCAAATTATAGACTTGGCCATCATCATTCGAATTCGAATCTATTGCACAAACGTGTGTGTGTGTAGAAACTGCTTCGGAACATCATCATCATCATCACCACCACTATTCGAAGCATCCATGGTTGTTGCCACTCTTTTTCGAAGCTTTTTTGTTGTTGTTGTTGTTGCTGGCCGTTCGAATTATGATTCGAATTCGAAGCCAACGAGAGCGAGAGAGCCCTTCAGCCAGCCATTTGGGAAACTTTTCAGTTGCTCCCATTTTGACTCTCTTTCCTGGCTCTTATTCTCACTCTCGCTCGGGCATCCAATGATAATGATAGCTTCCAAAAATAGGGGCAGATCCAACAAACGAAAAAAAACGGGCTAAAATATTTATGATGAAACAAAAAAAAATGATATAATTTGGTCACCCTGTATCTTCCGTTCGTTCGTTTGCTCCCTCTCCCTCTCTCTCCATTTCTCCTCCCCCACCATCGAAGAAACGAATCCAAAGTGGAAGCTACCACCCCAACACCCTACGATACCACGCCCTCGAAACCAGTGCTTATGTGTGCGTGTGTGTATGATGCGCACGTTCGTTCGTTCAGGAGGTTGAGGAGGCCAACCAACAGAACAAAAAAGTTGGTGATTCATATTCATAACCATCATCGTCTCATCTTTCAGTGCTGTACTTGGGTCCGGCACTCCTCCTGTCTCTCTGTGTGTGTGTGTGTGTGTGTCTCTCTCTCTCCGTGTGCATGCGAGGGAGAGAGAGCGAGTGGCTGTGTGACAGTGAGCGAGCACGCACGCACTGTCTGTCTGTTAAGTGATTGGCTTGGCCAGTTGTTCAAGGGAAGAGCGAGAGAGCGAGATGAAGCGAAAGAGAGCGAGGGAGACAGAGACAGAGAGACAGAGATGAAGCGAGAGGAGAGCTAGATCGAATGAAAGAAAAAACAATGTAGCCAGCGTGCGTTACTATACCGCCCTGAGGAACGCCTTTTTGGCCTTTGGTAGCCCAGACCAATCGTGGCATCGGCAGCAGCAGTAAGCGACAGCAGCAGCAGAAGCAGTGTGTGTGTGCGTATGTTTCGAATGTACACAGCAATTAGCGCATGCACTTGATGGCCAGTGTTGTTGGCCCCGTGTGTGTGCTGCTATTCTGCGGGCACTTGAATTCGGCAGGAACTATCACGGTGCGGTGTGTGCGTGTTGTCCAGATTGTGTGTCCGGGGATCCTCGGAATGGATCATTTGAAGTTCCAGAACAATTGAATTCGATGAACATGATGAACAGCTCGAAATCGATTTTGGGCCGGAACAAACTCTAACTTTTTTTTCGTTTGTTTCCAATTCAGAATTGAGAATAGTAAATATCCTCCATCCGATCCCTTGAATTGATCGTGGATCCGCGATTTGAGTGAGGAATCCAAAATGCGATCCGAAATTCGAAATGATTCAAATTCGAATTTTATTGGATTCTTTGCCATTCCGAACACAGGAAAAAAACAGGATTCGGATCGGAGCATCATCATTTGCATATTATTAAACAAATGATGATGATGATGATGATGTTAGTGATGGTGTTGGACGAATTGAACCCGAACGAGAATCTTGCCAAGCACGTGTCTTGGATCTTTTTTGTTTGTTTCGATGGTGATGATGGCTGGCAAACACTACTAATAATA
>JAOZJS010000338.1:0-43119 GCA_025882695.1 Amerodectes protonotaria | reverse complement strand
GCTGGCAAAAAAATGTTCTACAGCATTGACTGAAATCCCATTGAAATCCCTATGTAAAAATCCCATAAAGTTTGCTAGCGAATAAAATGTTATACAGCACTGACTGAAATCTCATTGAAATCCCTATGTAAAAATCCCATAGAGTTTTGCTGGCAACAAAATGTTCTACAGCACTGACTGAAATCCCATTGAAATCCCTATGTAAAAATCCCATAGACTTTACAGGGCGAAGTATATACAGTTCAATGCGAAAAAATGGCAAAAAAATGTTCTACATCACTGATTAATATCCCAATGAAATCCCTATGTAAAAATCCTATAGAGTTTTGCTGGCAAAAAAAATTTCTACAGCATTGACTATTATCCCAATGAAATCTCTATGTAAAAATCCCATAGAGTTTGCTAGCGAATAAAATGTTATACAGCACTGACTGAAATCCCATAGAGTTTGCTGGGGCAAACGTTTATACAATGCAATGCATTCGCTGGGATATTCCAGCCGTGCTGAAAGGGTTAATGATAGCCGGAGTATGATTTGAATAAGTCTGAAGTCAGCTCTATCTGTTGTCGGCGAATACAAACATTGTTTGCTGCAAAAAAAACAGTTCAAAAAATGTTCCCCAGAAGGCAGCACCGGTTTCAGGAGGCTTTATGCATGTTATTACTGAGACACAACAGATGTCGTTACCATCGCGAACTGATTTCATTTTCACTCAAGTTCTTTTTCTCTTCAAGGTAACACCCAGGTAACCCAAGATGACAGAATCGATGCATGAAGTTTTCAAGAGATTTCGACCCAATCCTCCTGAAGAAGAATGCTCGACAACCGTGGATGGAGATTATAAAAATGTTACGTCTGAATTGATGCTGAAGAATTTTGAATTCATCAAAATCCTGAACAACGATCCTAAAAGCAAACAAATCTGTTTGGAATGTAGGTATGAAGACAAGTCTGCGATATTGGTGTTAGAGAAGCATCAATTTGATGAAAATCTGGCGGAAAAAATTGGCCATGATTTCAAGTAAGTCTGTTTTCATTAAGCTTAAATTTTCTCAAATTGACATTTTCAATTTTTTTTGAAAGAAATTCAGTGAAAAAAATTAAAAATTTATTTCGCAATGATGTCTATGGATCATATTTGGTTGATATTGATTTAAATAATGATGAAGATAATTCAAAACTCAACAAGATTCACCTGAAATTGATACACCCAGCGAGTGGAAAAGATTTGGAAAAATATTCTGACCACCCTTTTTCATTGTTTGAAGAAACAGCTGCTCTTTATTTGAAAATAACTAAACCTTATATCGATCAACAATTAGCCAAAGTTGATCATTTAAGATGGGTTTACAATATTCTGGATGGGAAAGCCGAAAAAGATCGGGTTATCTATTCCGATGAGGATTTCATGATGGTCAAAGATATGAAATGGAATTGCAACAATGATAATGATGAATTAACCGATATTGAAAAAAGCGGACTCTACATTAATGCAATCGTTCATCGAAGAGATATACATTCATTGCGTGATCTAAATGAAAATCACTTGGAATTATTAAAATCAATAAATCAGAAAGGCCGTGAAGCTATTTGGAAAAAATATTGCATACCCGAAAATCAGCAACGCTTGTTCATTCACTACCGTCCTAGTTTCTATCATTTGCATGTCCATTTCACCCATTGCAGAAATGAGAGTAAAGGATTCCAATGTGAACGTGCTCATCTTTTGGCCACGGTCATCCAAAATATAACTATGATACCAGATTATTACCAAAAGGTTTCCTTGGAATATTCTTTATCCGACTTGTCCAATCCAAATTTTAAAAACGATGACCAAGAAAAAAAGAAAAAAAAGAAAGATTAGGGCTTGATGTCAAGTTAATTGTCACCGAATTGTGATAGAATGGCAATTCTGGAATTTTATTTTTCGACTGATTATAATTTGCTATCAATTTTACTATTGAGATTTTCATAAACCATTTGGACAATTCGTAATTTTGCTCAAAATTTTCAGGAAAAAAAATATATCAAACAATATGAGATGAGAATCAATTCATTGTTTTCAAAACATTAATTACATTGTAGATTGCTCCGGTTCCAATTTATTATTATTGACATCATCGCTTTCAGCTTTATCGTTTCCATTAATTTTGTTGTTGTCGCTTTCCAAAATGGCAGAAAATGGCCGAAACTTTGACCGATTATGTAAAGATCTAAAAAGTATATCATCGATGAATGCTCGATTAATTTTTTCTTCTCTTTTGAATTTTTGTTTCAATTGTTTACGGTCACGAGTGCCGTTCTTGAAAAACACGGCTTCCATCAATGTGAAATCCGTTCCGACAATCTCCAATGCAGTGTAAAATGCTCCAGTTTCTTCAGCATTCCACGTGTTTTTAGATCTTTCTCGTCTACGGAAAGAATTATAGGTGGTAGACGATTTCACCTCAACCGTCGGTTTTGTTGGCTCTTTTTTGGTTAAACGACTTGGATTCTTAAACACTATATTACCTTCTTCATCAATGGTCAACGTTTGTTCAGCGTCATCATTATCATCAACTGCCGGTTTTTCTTCAGTCAAACTAGATGCTATGCTTTCATCATCATCATTTTCATAATTCTCTTCCTCATCAAGCTCTACGGCTGGCAAATCATTGAGATCTTTATCCGTTGCGTTTGGTTCTTTCGAGGATTTAATTTTATCCTTGTTGGATTTGTCGCTACAAACACTACTAGAGCGACTAGATGATCTGCTTGTTTTGATCACTGGAGATGCTTGAACTTTTTGAGTTTTCTGTGGTTGTTGTTGCTCAGACTGTTCTTCATGTACTTGTCGGTTCTCCTTTTGGTATATGGTCTCCGGCGGATTGTAAAACAACAGATCACACAATGGTAAACTCTCTGGATCTTGATCAATCTTATTCACAGTTCTTCGACGTTTCTTTACTGGAGGTGGAGGCATGACATCAAGATCATTCTCCAACGGTTCTGCACCATCAACAACCAATGAAATTGGCTGGCTAGATATAGAATCTTCTTCATTCGCTTTGGGCTGTGACATGACAAAAGCTCAAACAAGTTTAACAATAAAAAAAATTGATGCCAGACAAAAAGTTATTGAGATTAAGGAGGAATTTTTTCATTTATTGACACAGATCAAACTTTTACCAATTTTTGATGATTGGTGAAGGTTGCTTGACATTTATTTTGTTTTGCTAAAGACAAAAAAAATACAAATCAATGCCAAGAAACAGTGGACAGGCGGAGTCTGTTGAAAGCAAGCATGACGAAACTTCAACCGCACCAAAACAAGAAACCCTGGTTTCGTTAAGTCATTGATAGATGGCGTTTTGGCGTTTGCAGCCGTATTTTAGTGCCATCTAGCGGCCTAAATTGATAACTTTGGATTTAAATTTGCCAAAAATTTATCTTATGGCGGGAAACGTATTTTTTAGGCATTCGGTAAAATCAAGGACAGATATCAAATTCAATAGTTCAATTCAAATTAAAATGGACTTTGGTCAGTTATCTGGTGAAGAACAAACTGTCGAATTAGATTTAATTGGCACCAAATTGTTAATCAAAAACCAAGGATTTAAATTAATAATTTAATAATTGGTGATAAAACTATGTTTTAAACAAAATAAAGAAGAAGAATGATAAACCAAAATCCATTCCAGCCAATCAATCATGGTTTGGATTGCTCTTCAATGGTTGCATCTCCGTCTTGATCATCATCATCATCGACCACTAGCATCGTGGATGCATCTTTGATGGTTAGAGATTCGCTGGCTGCATCATTATGATCATGATCTTGGTCTACATCGACCAAGTCATAATCTTCTTGTTCCGTATTTTTGAATTTCAAGAACGATTGTTTATCTTCATCATTATCATCAACCACTCTTGGCTGCTTTGTCTGCTGCCTTGGTTCTACAATGATCTTTGAACCATTCTCCGACCTATCGTTCGAAAATCTAATGTGATTGGCGGAGGATATCGGTCTGCTTAAATCAATT
Organism: Amerodectes protonotaria; assembly: GCA_025882695.1. Lineage (NCBI taxonomy): Eukaryota > Metazoa > Arthropoda > Arachnida > Sarcoptiformes > Proctophyllodidae > Amerodectes > Amerodectes protonotaria. The sequence goes on along the minus strand of JAOZJS010000338.1, from coordinate 39,099 downwards.
AATTCATTATCTGGTTTTAGTGTCTTTTGAATCGTGCGCTGGTCCCAAGGTTGTTCCACAGAGAATTCCAATCTTCGAATCGGTTTGTTATTAGTTGTGGCTTTATGTTTGATCTTCTTTGTTTTACTATGGCTTGTGGCACTGCTGTTAAAGCTTCTCTTCTTCATCCCGTTAGATGATGCCAATTTCGGAACCTTAATATCGCTACTAGCTGTCATCATTGGCTGTTTAGGCTGCAATGGCTGGCCACTATGATAATGATTATTGTTCACATAATAACCATTTTTCCTGCCAAAAGTCATCAATGATGGTGATTGAGAATGGAGCGTTTCATTGATGGTTATGGGTTGCAATTGGTTATTTTCCAAACTGAAGCGAGGATCCATCAGATTCGATTTCAAAATGGTTGATGCTCCCGAATCGCTAAAAGATAATGATGGTGTTTTTTGCATCGAAACCACAGATGATCCTAAAAATGGATTGAGTACCGTCGATCTGGCCATTGTAGATGCTGTGTTGGTGTTTGTTGGAGCAGCCGTAAGATTGCTCATATGGTTATGATATGTATCGAACAAGAACTGATTTCTAGCAGCGATGATTCCGAAAGAAGAACCGACCGAACTACCGTTTCTCTCGGCTGTGGCGGTAGAAATCGAAGATTGTGATAATGACTGAGGAGTGGTGGTGATGGTGGTGGTGGTGGTGGCTGGACGAAACGGAAACATCATTCGAGAAGATGTGGATTGTTCTTCCACAATGTTCGACAGATGGGGTGAGGATTGACTTTTGGAAGCCGTATCCGATATGGTAGCCGTACCGCCATTATTCTGGTTCAAAGATGATTCAACATGCGACAAGAAGCGCATGTTAGGTGCTGCTTGGAGCGAGTGGAGAAACCAGGAAATAATCAAAATGATCAACCAATGGTTTACCTACCGAGAAAATTGGGCAAAAATGGAGATAGATAAGGTGATGAAGGTGGCGGAAAAGGGGCTCGAGAAAGCGATGACTGCTGTTGCTGATGATGATGTAAAAATAAAGCCTTCCGTAGTTCCATCTCTGCTGAATTATTCTGATTCTCCACCATTATACCATTATCAGCAGAATCAGAAATGTGTGCAGGCGGCGACAAAGCTAATGATTGGGGCGGCGGTGGTGGGACTGGTGGTAATGTTGGCCATAGGAAATTTGCATATGGATTCGATGTAGGTGTGTCCGCCTCAGGTAAATCTGATGTGACAGCAGCCGCTGCAGCTCTGGATGCCATGTTCCACATGAATTCCGCCAGATTTTGTGGAAAATCTGTATGATGTGCGGCCATCATCAAGCTGGAAACTGCAGCTGCAGAAGCAGCCGTAGATGTTGATGTTGATGGTGGTGGAAAAGAAGGAGGAGGTGGCGGGGGAGGCGGCAACAAAGAAGGATAAGACATGGTTGATACCGATGTTTGGCGATCGAAATGGTGATGATGATGTTGGTTCGTGTTCGTTGTAATTACTGCCGAAGACGTTGATGGTGTTGGAATGTAGTGAGAAGTTCGGAAACTATTTGATCTTGCAACGAAATTGTCGTTGCTGCTTGCTGTGTTCGATCCATGTTCTGGAACCATTTGCTGATGATTGGCTGCCAGCAATGAGCTTAGAATGGCCGGATGAGCTGTGTTGGAATTTATCAAACCTCCCAGAGTTGTTGATACTGATGTTGGATGGTGGGCAGGACGGCCTACCAACGAAAATTTCGGTGCAGACGTTAATGATGATGCTAATGGTGATGATGATGCGGAAGAGGATGATGTGGATGATGCTCCCAACTGATGGTGAATATAATTCAAATCGTTGATTTGTCTGATAGTCGATGCAGGCAACGGATGTTGCTGCTGCGGGGATAGACGCGCGTTCATGGAGAATGTAACATTTGGCGGAGTTCTGGGGAAGTTTGCCATCTTCTGGATCGATGGTTGTTGGTTTTTGCTTGCCAGATCTTTTCCAGTGGAATGAGTATTGCTGTATTCGTTAGGTATCTCTTTGATATGATTCAACGATGAAGCTGGATGCAATTTTAGATGTGTTCTCGACGGCACAGGCGATCTTGGCGATGAAGCAGCAACAGATGAGGACAAGGATGGTGATGAAATGGATGGCGACGATAGACAGGTATTGGCAACGCTTGTGGCAGCAACAGAAATATCATCACCATTATTATTCTGGTGAATATTGAAGGTCTCGATACTGGCCATATTCGAATCATGAATCGTTCGTGTTGATTGTGGTAGTGGTAACGTTTCGAAAGATTTTTCCGTCCTCAAGCAATGTCCTTGAAGATTACTGCTTTCCATGATTTGGACCTGGTGATGGTGGAGATGGTGTTGGTGATGTTCCCCATGATCGTGAACTATATCCGGTCTGCAAATCGATTCGTTAGGATTGACGGTTAATAAAGAACTGAATCTATAAAGAGGTGTTGTTGTGACAGTTGCGTCACTTTCCGAATTATTCTGTTGAATTCTACTTTTGTCAATGCTATTCCCGTCACTGCCACTTCGAACATCGAAATCCAGACTGGAATCTTGACCAACTATATCATCATTAAGGTCATCGTCATCGCTATTATTGCTATCAATCATATCCGAAACGAACGATGTGCTATTGTTGGTAGCGCTAGTATCCGAGTGTTTGATAGAATTCCTTTGCGCTGCAGAACCACCATTACTTTTACCACCGCCGACCACAACTCCTGACGAAGATCTACCACGATGATGATGAATATGATGTGTGCCATTGTTATTAGTGGATTGCGGTTGATGATGATGTTGTTGGTGGTGGTGTTCTTGATTTTTTGTAAAAGAATTCAATGTTGATGTCATGGCTCGTTTGCGGCTTCCACCATTGAACATTGCTTTAACATCTAAAGTGTTCGAAAGTCATCCCGAGGTAAAAGGGGTTCGATTCATCGAAAGAAAAACATCAAGGTTTTGAAATTCAGTTACCTTCCCAAGCAAAAATGACATGATCGGCCGGTTCCGGATTTCCCACCAGCTTTATATGTCTCCGCCAACTGTATGAAAATCAATCAAGTTTTAGTTTTTCTGGACAGGTTTTCGAAGGGGCAGAGAAGGGCTTGATACCTATTAAAATTTGCAGCATCCGGTTGTACATATTTTGATGATGGCAAACGATGAGAATGGAATATGAATTTATTTGGTGAGAAAAACAATCCACAATAGCTACACTTGATACATTTGGCTCTGGACAAAACAAGCGAAGCAAGCGTTCAAATGACAAATAACAAATTTTGGTAAAAAGTTTTAATAGTTTGGCCGAGAAAATTGCTAACCTTGAACTGTTGTATCGGGACGGTGTGAAGCTACCACGGCAACCCCAAGCACAAGAATGATAAACATCGAAGCTAAAACTTTCAGGCAATTTCGGCGGCTCGGTTTCCGCCAAAAAACTCTTGCATAAACGTTCTGCTTCACGTTTGGTGATCATACCGCAACGTCTGGATGATACTGGCATTGCTCCTGCACGACGTAACAGTTCCAATTGGACCGGTGTACATTGAACACAGGTTATGCCCAAGGCCACCCGGCGATTGTGGATCTCGTTGTAGCTGAAAGTTTTCAACAATGTATTGGATATTTGGGCCAAACAAAGCCTCTCCTGGCCATCCATCAATAGTGAAACGATCGGTATACCATAAAGCATAACATTCCGAACTTCATTACCGCTTGTTTGAACTAATTGACCCCCGTTACCGGAACCATCACCACCACCGTTGCTATTGCTGTTGTTCAACGCTGTGGCCATCATTGGATCCAAACCATGGTGATGCTTGGAAATGGCCATCCTGGAGGTAGGTATCATAGAAGTAGGCGTAGACCTGGGCGTTGAGCTGGAAATGGTGGTTGGTTCATCATTCATCATGAGCTGCGGTTGGCTGGAAGATTTCAGCATCAAGCTATGTGGATCATGTGAATGCAGCGTGGTATGATTGGTAAGAATGTTGTTGGTCATCGGATATGATTGAATTGATTTGTCGATGGAGGCGATGAACACGATGACGATGATGTGGTTATTGATTCTACTCTTCGTTAGTTTCGAATATTCGAACGATTATTGCCAAGAGGAGAACAATACCATTGCATTCACAATGAATGCGGAATTATACCAGAGGTACCGGATAGCATTAGTGAGCATATACGAGCCGGAATCAAGAAGAAAATAAGTAAAAAAAGAACAAGCCGATAATGCAACGATTGTTGCTGGAATTAGAATTTTTCCGAAAACAAGAAAATTGATCAAATCATAGGATACACAGCTGGTGGTGGTGTGGGCACAATTGACCCATAACGGTAATCGGTTTTCGAAAATAATGGGGGAACAGAGTAACCACTATCCATTGCTCAATGTTTAATAGCATTCGGATAATATAATCATCATCATTAAAATGTCTGGATAATAATGATGATAATGGCGTCGAAAACATCATTAAGACAACCCGAATTTGTCCATATCGTTGGAAACGAAACCTATTGTCAGCTTAATCTTGAGGGAGGAGCAAGTGTGTATGAGGGGAGTGGCGGTTGATTGCTCTCTTGGATCACATTTAAAGATAAAAATCTCGACCGTAGCCTGGATCCTCTAACAGGGTCTTCCCAAAACGGAAATACTGGTAGATCCAACCTAAGCTAAATCTATTATCGCGTTATTTGACTCTCGGGATTCAATTCAAACGGACCGCATACACATGCATTACAATGTTATAACGAGCGCGTGGCGCAGAGACGCATCTGGTGATGAGGAGATTCTTCTTGTTATTTGACCCAAAACTATCAGAATCCAGAACTATCAGCTAGATTCGAAATGACCCGAAAAATTTCTTACCTCGAATGAAGAAAATTCAAAGTTCTAGTCGCAAAGACGATGCTTGCTTAGGACTTGATGCGCAAATAACCACAAAAACTATCACTTAAGATAGGCGATCATCGACGGATACACAATAAATAACTGTTTCAAATCTAGAATACAGTCTCTAATTGATCTAAAATTGGCGGCAGCAGCCTGTGGTACATTTATTTTGTCGCAAAATCCTAATACAATCTGGTTGGCCGATCACCACCAAAAAAACGACCGCCATCCTCGCATATCTACGATGATTCAAAAGTTACCGCTACTTTTGAAAGCCCGCTGGAGTTCCATTCGGAACACCACACATGTGTGATCGCCAAACACAGAACATTGACTTGAGAAATAGAGGGTTGGCTCTAACCGCTACATTCATGCCCAACAACTATGGGTATATAGAGCAAAAAAAGTTCCTCTTTTAGATGATCCACTTGTGCTGTAGCAAAAATCTCTATTTCCGCTACATATGTAGCGAGAAAGCATTCAAAAAGCAATGGCGCTAACAATGCTACTACCAGTCAAATTGTTACGGTAGCAATGCATTTATAAACCACACCTCTAGGAATATCCTGAGTGATTTTGATTGGTCAATATGGTCTCTGAACGGCGGGCCATCGGCTGTTTGCATACACATGCGCATCATTGAACCAATTCTTTACTTTTCGGTATTGATTTTAGGTTCTAATGATGGTTCAAGTCAAGCGCAAACAGACACAGGAATACGGCCCGATATATTTAGCGGTAATGATAATCATGATAATATAAAAAAATGAGAATGAATGAAAGAATAAAGAAGAAAAAAATTTCATTTAATTAATCAATAATCTTGGCCATCGCGCCTTATTCAACATTTTACCATCATCATCACCATCATCATCATTATATTATCATTACTATTATAAGCAAAAACAGAGGATAGTAGTTAATGTTAATTCTTACACTACAATTGGGACCCAAAGAATGCGCATGTGCTTGAGAATATTCTTTACTTTTATTTTGTAGAGCTAAAACTTAGGTAAAACCATCTCAATGAATTTTTATTATTTTGAAAATTAATGATAATAATAATGATGATGAAGATTATAGAAGAGGATTTCAAGCATAGAATTAATCAAGTGGAAATGGCGGGTGTATAATTAATTTCAAAGCTCATTCATGATGTCGCTGCTATTGATTTGGTTACAACACAGTCGGTGGGCGGAGTTTTTTCTACCAACCAGGTTAGGCCACTCCCATGGCTTGTGATACAATTTTTCGAATCATAAATTGAAAAACTGGGGCTGCCATAGAAGTTTGTTGTTTTATGGAAGGAAAGTAACATTAGGCTTAGAGTAAATACGAATCGGCAAAAAAAGAGGAGGAAGAACATCCTTCATTAACATTATTGGACAGAATAAACGAGACCATGGTTCGGGATTCTGAATTAGAATACCGAGAACGGTGAGGATTTTATTTGAAACCCAAATAGAATTCAAAAGAATATTCTTTTCATCACAAAACAAAACACACATGCACATTGAAACGAAAAAGAAATTCCTTCGAAATGTCAATTGATTCCATGTTCTAATTCGTTTAGAATCATTGATTTTTTGATTTTGATTATAATTTGCCTTGCGATTTGTTTTGATTTCAAAATCAAATTTCAAAGAAAAATATTCGAAAAAAGAATTCATCTTTAACACCCTTTTATTAGTTTTCATTCATTCTTCGAGCTAAAATACGTTCGAAGAAACTAATGGAAAATATTTCCGTTGGAAATTATTTTTAATTAAGATTCACTATTTTCTAGAACAGAAGAGAGCAACCTGCGAGCCGCCCATCAAACATTATTGTGCGGCCCACCAAGCATTTCTAAACAGGAGACGAAGCTGCATCCCTCTCTCTGATTGGTCCAGTGATTATTTGACCTGATGACGAGACACACTATTGCACTATGAAAAGCGACCAGCTTCAACCAGTACAAGTCTGTGCATGTTTGACGCCTATAAGAGCCGTTTTCTTCTCTGATTCGTCCAATGTGATGATTTGACCTGATGACAAGAAGAAGAAGAGGGTGTATCCCTCTCTCTGATTGGTTTTGTGAGGATGTGAACTGATGACCAGACACACTGTAAACAGGAGACAAGGGCGTGTTTCTGCTCTCCTATTCAGAGATGTCTAGATTCTATACTATTTTAAAAGCGGCCCGCCAAAAAATTTAAAAATTTAAATTGGCCCATCGATTTAAAAGGTTGCTCACCCCTGATCTAGAGAAGAAATAACCATAAAGATAAATATTAACATTTTCTTCTATTGACATTCGCATGGAAATTTTTTTTTGAAAAATAATTAAAAATATCCATGTTTCATTTATCCGAAAAATCTAAATTTGTACCTCTTGTTCATACTGGTAGGTGTGGTGGTGGACAAAGAGGAGGACAAAGAGGATAGAGTTTGCTAGCGTTTCACCATATCACCATCACAAATCCAATACTTACGATTGTTCCAATACCAATATAATCCAAGCTTGAGTTTGTACCGATTTTTGCGAGTCGGGTGTCGCTTGGGACCCAAAAAGAGGGAGAGAGAAAGAGAATTGCTTTGGTTCAAGCACTTGATTCAGTGATTTAGTTCTCGTTATTGTAATTATCACCGAAAATCGGATTAAATCAATTTGTCACCACCGATCGACTCGGTTTTTTCTCGGAACCAATAGAGTTGTTGTCGTTGTTCCATTCTATTCAACTCATTTGGTCCAATAACTCCAGAAGCCCTTGGATTTGGATCACACATTTTGACTAATGATTCCCATTTGGATTATTTTTCAAACGAAACCGTTCCATTGAAAAATGTGTGTGCGTGTGTGTTTGTATGTCTCAATTTAGCGTGGATAACACTGGTCATTATTGTCATTTCATATTATTCTTAGGTTGAATGTTGTTTGACCATTGTTTGTTTGCTTCATAGGGTCTCGCTTACCAAAGTCAGATCAAAAGTGGACTTGTTATTGAAATCATCGTTCGGGTGACCCCTCTCTTGCCTCAACACTCGAGTATCTAATTGATCCGGAGATTAATTGACTTCATCTCTTCATTTCCTACGGGTTTGTGCTAGTCCGACTGTGTGTGTCTCAGAAAAAACCATAAATTATGATGTCAACGGTTCAGATTTATTCGAATTAAGTAGCACAAAATGGTCAATCTTTGTATAGTGATCGTTTCAATACTTTTAGGTATATGATTCCTGCTGTCATCACAATAGTATAGCCAAAAGGATTACTCATAACGGGTACCCGAACACAATTTGGCACAATTGTCTGACCCGCAACAACAGCAGCATCTTCATAATATTGTTGTATAGATGGATTGAACCAGAAAACTCATAATAAAACCAAAAAGTACCCGAATTTCGGGATTTCACTATTTTTGTTGCACTAATCAATGATGATTTTTAACCGAATCGGTGGATATTTACCTTTGTTGGTCAACATCATCCCAAAGTGACTATGGATGTCCTAAATGGGATTTGGTCGAGTTTCTGTCAATATTCCGGCTGGGCCGAATACAGGTTTTGGTTCTAGTTGTAGTATTCCCAAAAGAATACCACCACCCAAAAGGGTTGCTCATCTTGTTGCCGGCCTAAGTCCAATTAAATTTATGGATCTCGACCATATGATTCTCGAGACCGGGAAAGACAAAAGTCTCCGATTTTAGTTGATTATGATAATGACTATTGTTATGATCATTATTTGTATTGTAAGCTTTATATCGAATTCTCCATTTAAAATTTTGGACTCGGATGACTGACCGCCAATCGCGTTCCGGGTTCCAGAAAAAACAATTTGATAGTCCAGTTCATTTGGTGGCTTGGGGTGACCATCATCGACCCCTAGCCGTGTTGGTGTGCTCATCGAACCATGATATCAATGTCTGATGCTACATGTTTGGGTTGGGGACATTATTGTTGGTTGACTGGTTGGCTGGCCCAAACCATTATTTGTCCTGTCTCTCTCTCTCTCTCTCCCTGTCTCTTTCTCTCATTCACCGTGGGTTGCGAGGACCTGTTTTGTTAGTCCCCGTAGACTTACACGGTGGTTATTTCATTTAATTTTGTTGTTTTTTCTTTTTTGAAACTTGAAACATGTTGAAATAATCTGAATCTAGACCAGGGCCCAAGAAGATTCTTTAGTTGGAACTAAAGGTGGGCCATTTCGTAATCCAAGACAAATAGTATGCAATGTCAGCAGCGGATGGAGGCGTGTTTTAGGGAGTTTCTTGTTAGACAAAATCAAATAGCTTATTATACACGCGCACATTTCAGGTCCTCCGGGCAGAACAATCAAATTAAAAATGTAAAAACAAGTTTCAACAAAAAAATCCGAATGAGAAATCACGTATTCCCGAATTTCCGATTTCAGGGAGTGCTTTTTTGATGAATAAATCAATCAAAATCGATAGAAACCCTGAACCAGAGAACCACCAAAGCAACGGTTGTCTTGGCTCCTTACATTCTAAAACTCCCTGCCCAATTTCACTATCTGTGGTGTTTATCTATTGATTTTCGATTGGGAAATGTCGGAATTTTTTTTCAAATAAAATTGTGGCCATATATAGGGGCAAGTGTACATTTAAAGAACTGGAACAAAATCAAGTCGATTCACTTGTGTTGGTGTTAATGTTAATGTCAATGTGGTGGATCTTTGAGAAAAACTAGGCAAAAAAGAAGACGAGATGATGCTGCTTCAAGTGGATCCATATTGTCAATTTTATTGGCCCGAGGGTTAATTTTTTAAGTGCTTCATGTATAACACAAAGGTATACACATAGATAGACACACAAACAGGAATAAACATCACCAAAGAAAATTGAATAACGTGTTTGTGGTTAACACACCGTATTCATAGTGATTCAATTCAATTTGAATGATTTTTTTTATTTGATTCAATTCACAATACGATACAATTCAATTTGGTTTCCCGATCATTTAAAATGCTACTGTTATGGGTCGTGTGTCTCTTCGGCTATGGTTCTGGATAATAATAATAAACACACAGTATATTTGCATATGGTTCATCATTGGTGTGCCTAAAATCCCATTACCCATTGCCTTGTCTCGCTTTACAGTTTGGTGTTTGTGTTTTTTTTCTTGGGACAATTTTCCCTTACTACCGGTAGCTAAAGCTAGTTTTCTGACTGAAGGCCTGGCTGTTCAATGTTTGCCTTTCTCAAGCTTTATTTTTCAACAATACCTTAGGTAGAACGTGTGCACGGCAATGCGCGAGTGTGTAACACAAAATACATCTAAATTAAAGCTTTGATTCAAAAACAGAAATTCAAATTAGATTGATTGTCTGTGTGTGTGTGTGTGTGTGTGTGTTGTTAGGTAATTGTTATTCAATTATATCCCATCAAAACGGTGACGAGGATCACAGGGAGAAAGCGATCCAGTTCAATTGATCTTGAAGAGGCCTCCAAGATCCTTTTCATTGTCTCTCTCTCTCTCTCTCTCTCGCTGTCCCTCTCATTTAATTCATTTGTCTTCCAATGAATGGTCCTGGAACGAATGATGGGGACCGCCATTTTCGTTGAATGAAATTCACGTTATGAATTCATATCAACGATTACAATTAGCATGTAATATGATGATAATGTGTAATGGACACGCACCACAATCATTTATTCAAGTAAGGTCTGGGACCCGAGAGAAAGAGAGGAAAGAGAGAATGACCTAGGGATTGTTCAACCTCCAACAACAGAAAGAAATAAAAAATAAAACGATAAAAGCCAAAACAAGCTGGGGTTTTTTAGGTTTCATCAGGGAAACTATGCAAGACACAAACAAACAACAAAACATTGTTTGTCGCAACACCGACATCATCATCATTGAGAATCAATCAATCGTGATCAAACAACAAGCATATTGATTACTTAATAAAAACACCGCTTACAACTTTGTAGAGTTGCGAATTTTTGCCTAAACTCTCTAAGGACCCTGAGACTTTGTAACTGAGCCAAAGCTTAAACCGAAGCTTGGAAAATTAGGGAAACATGACCCGAAGAAAACATATCACGAACTTGGGTCCTAGATTTAGGTGTTAATGGAAATAAAAACGAGGATGAACTTGATTACAGGTAAGGTTCTTAAAGGTTGAACAAGGAATTGTTCAATGCAGCAAAAGCGAACAGGAAAAGTTCAAGCTCGATTGATTTAGCCAGATCAATCATCAAACCGAGTTGTGTTGCCGAAAACCCTGGGCCAGGAGTGCCCAACCTTTTTCATTTTAGTGCGGCCCACCAAGCATCTCTAAACAGGAGACGAAGCTGCATTCCTCTCTTTGATTGGTCCAGTGATGATTTGACCCGATGACGAGACATACTATAAAGCGATAAAGCTGTCAGCTTTAACCAGTACAAGTCTGTGCATGTTTGACGCCTATAAGAACTGTTTTCTTCTCTGATTGGTTCATTGTGATTTGATCCGATGACGAGACAAACTATAAACAGGAGAAGAAGAAGCAGATTGGTTCAAATTGTATGCGCGAGAAAGAGAGAGGAGGTCCGGATGATTGAGAACGTATCCTGCTCCTCTTTCTCGCATAGTATAAAGACCCCTTGCAACATATTTACTCTGAAACGAATTTAGCTAGGTCAAGAGAAACGAGTTGGGAATCCCTGCCCTAGGCCCAAAGGCCACAAAATTTTCGTGTAATGAACGGTGATCGATCACCAGCTATAAAGCCATGAAAGCATAAAATCTTAGGTGCCAAACACCTGTGAAAATGATCCAAACAAGAAAAATAACAGCAAACATGCCCCACCAAGCTTGGTGGTGATCCGTTTGTGATTCATTTATCCAGAAGATAATGCCATTTTTTCATGCTCTAAAAGAGATATTCTAGAAAATCCCCCCCGTTTCATGGATTCCCCGAGGTAGATCTTGGCCTAGGTTTCAAATATTGCCCTAGGGAGGGCTTCGCTCAATCACGATAATATAATGAAGCATAAATTCATTGATTCATTTGTATTTTTATAGTTTTTTGTATTTTTTTTGAACAAATTCTCAATAAGTTTTTGATGATTGATGATTGGCGATGACCACTTGCTGTGTATAAGGATTCTACGCCAAGAATATCGGATCCGATTTCCTCTCTAGACCTATCTAGACCTATGGAGATAGAAGTCAAACAAGAACTTCATCATTCCTGCAATGGCGCACACACACACACACACACACACACACACACACACACAGTTAGGATTATTTGGACCATATGTCCCATTTCAGAAAATGGTTTTGCTTTGACATTAACAGGGACCAGAGGGACCAAAACATAATGTGTATGTAGGTAAAAACAATTTGTCGCACATGTAAAACACATATCCCTAGGTCCAAATGATTGATGGCTATGGGGCCTAGTTGTTGTTAGCAGTTGTTCCAATGCAGGGTGAGGATGTTAATTGTTTTGATAGGCTGTGATTCGGCTTTTGTTCTGCCTTCAGTCAATGAAACCTGACCTTTTCACGTGGTTGGTGCGTGTCCTGATTGGTCAGGTGAGGATTTACTAGACCCGGGAAAAGTCCAATTGTCTCAACTGTTCAATTACTTAATTAATCTGTACAAAACCATTACGGTCATTAACTTTATGAGCTAGAAAGTGTGAACCGTCTGGCTGTCTATGCAACCCATGATCCAAGATCCAATCAGGTTGATGGAATTTAGTTAGCATAAGACCGCCAGAATCAGAGAGTTTGGCAAGAATTTGTCTTTTTACTTTCATTTAAAACGGAAAAAGTCCATCAATCCATCTTTCGAAAACTTCGGACATTTTTGGAATGTTCTCCCGAGTATTTTTTCGATTGCTTCACCCCTCTATTTTGTAACGATAATTTGATTAGTTAGCTGGGTCCAGCTTCTTTGTTTGTGTGCAGTTGATTTTATTTATTCTTAAATGAATAAGAAAGCAATTGATCAATAAACATCAAATAATGGATAAAACTTGATGAAAAGAATAAGAAGAAAAAGTCAATTAAAACCAAATCGCTTGATAATTGTATGTACTTCTTTTGCCAAAGCTTTTAGAGAACGGTTAGGATCTTTTTTAGAATGTTTGCACTTTCATTTATCTGCTAATTTCTTCCTCTGTCTCCCCTCTCTTCCTTACCCAAAAGCTATATCCGTTGATGTAATGTTAGACCCTTCCCATCATCTAAAATAGGCCATTGATTTTTACAGAAGAATTACATGCCTTCATTCATTGATAATACTAACATAACTTGACAAAAAACAAAACAAAACCAAAAGAACCTCTGAAATTTGTGTACCGAAGTTTTATCATCAAGTTCATCATCATTATTACATAACCGAAAACCAAATACAACAACATTTGGGACCGGATTCTGTAAGTGGAATATTCTAGTCTCTTTTTTCTAGTTTAAATCAACACATCACTGAGGAAAATCAGGGGAAACTGTCTGGGGCTGACCATTGTCCACTGAATCCTTGTGGCAGTTGTTGTTGTTGTTGTTGTCGCTGTTTTATTTTTGTTTTGCAATACGGCAATATATTTAAACAAATATTTATTCAATTACTACCAGAGTTCGGGCTCTCGATGATGATAATTCTAGTTCGTTGCAACATTTCAAACATTTGTCATCATCATTATTTGTTCCATTCTGCTTGTTGTCCGGAATAATTCCATGTCTATCCCTCACTAGCATTACTTTTCAAATGCTTACCGACCTCACACACTATTATTTGAACTCTAATGAATTGTGTGATTCTTTTGGCCATGGTTCCTCTCTTTGTGTGTGTGTGAATTAGATTTCAATAGTAGAAGAATATAATAAGTTTCATTGTTATAAATATCATGATCCACCTTCATAGTATGTGTCGACGAATAGTTATGTGGAAACTTTTTTTCGGTTCTCTCTAACAAGAACCAGAAAATCAGTTTCCTGCTCGTGTGTGGGCGGCGCTATATCTTATCCATAAATGTCATCATATATTTCTCAGCTTTCCACAATCTTTTCGTTTTATATAAAGATATTATATCCAAGATATCAAGACAAATTTAACGAACCACGCATTGAAGGGCAGGGTGAGATAATCATCCCTCTAAATTATTTTAATTGACAGATATTGCCCAGATCCAGCCCACTGAAATTTGAATATGCAAAAAATGCGCTTGTTGAGAGAAGAAGGGGAATACGCAGACGTACCTCTATTGGTTGCTGATGGTACGCCTCTTTTTTGGTTGGTGCGACAAACAAAATGGTGTGTTCACATAAATAAGGATGGTTAATAATGATATTGCTATAGTTCTGGTTGGCAAGTTTGTTGGTTGCAAAAAGTGTTTCCCATAATTATTCTGCCATTCCAGTCTGTTTGTTTTTCATTATACCATTTGGGCCACTCAAATCCATTTCCATTAACTAGAGATTCACACACACACTCGCACAACCGATTGTATTTGGTTACATATTTCAATACACTATCCTAGGCCCTTCCTGCTCCAAAACAACTAGGGGAATCTAGCTTCGGAAAGGATTGAGGCTTGGTTAGTCCTAACACACCATAAAGTGGCATCAATGTCGATTAGAAGAGAAACAATGAAATTTCGGCAAGTTACATATTAGGCAACTTTCCAATCCAGAATAAACAGACCGATAGACAAAACAGGAATCCCGGATCCTCTAGATTGGTATTGTTAGGTCTTTTTTTGTCGCAGACTTTTCCGACCCGGTGTGGATCGTTCCAGGATCTAGCTATTTGTCTCTGTCTCCTGGTTCAATTTGTGTGTTAACGTTCTAGGGGTTCTGCTCCACGCGCGCCAAACATTTTGTGTTTGTCAAAAAGCTCTGAAGCAGCAGCAGCCAACCAGCCAACCGACCAATGCAAACGCAGCCATCGAAAGTTAATTTAAATTCAATTTGTCACGCACTGGCAAATTGATTCATAAATAATTTTCGTTCCTCTTTTCAATCTAAATCAATCTTTTTAGATGGTAGGTGTGTCAGCATAATGCCTCGATCATCGAATCGAAACTTTTTTTCACCAGAATTAAGTAATCGTAGTGAAAGTTTTTCCAGGTTATCAGTGTTCAACATCAGCATTTGGATAATCATTTCAAAAAAAATACTCTTCGATACATTGCCATTTGATGATATGTGTACGTGCCAAAAAGATTCTGATTTGAATCGCTAGAATGGGAAATGGTCACATAAATTTTGATTAACCTACTCTGTTTCTCTTCATGTGGTTTATGGTTTTAATTATAGTTTTGAGTTGCGGGTAATCAAACCAACGAAACCTAGGCATTTGTATATTGCCACATTTTGAATAATGCAAAAAAATCATGATCATTATGTTGAAGTACATCGAGGATAATGTTTTTTATCATTATTCTTTCCTTTCCTCCCCTTTATACTCATGAAATCGACAGATTCTTGTTTCGGGTTGAGAAATAGCTTTTCAAAAAGGTATTAAAAGCAAAGCACCACGAAAAAAGCAAAGCCTGTTCTGATTAAAGTCAATTGTAAGCTCAAGCAAGAAGCAGCTTAAATCGGCTTTCGATTATTTTCAAGCGAATTGTTAAGGGAAAGCCAAAGCTGTGTGTGCAACCTTAACGCTGTATCTCCCCTTCTACGGATCTATTTGTGTTTGTAGGTTTTCTCGTGCGGAAAATGCGGGATTTTCTTTCCTTTTTTCGGACAGTTAATTTAATCTCTTTTCAGAGTTCAGGTGAAGGGGAGGGGGAGTGGTAAGAATAGGTGTATCGTATTGTATCAAATGATTGTTTGCACCAAAATGTGTATTAAAAAAACGATTGGTTTTTTGATAATTGCACACCACTCAAAACCACTAATAACCTCCACTCTGTCCGCAATGTGCATTCATCGAACCACGAAATCACGTAATCCCCTCAGTGTACACTGTCCTCTCCGGTCTCGGGTCCTGGATCGGTTTCAGGTGCAACAAGACGGAAAACGATGAAACAGAATAAAGGTGGTTGTTGTATAATGCAATGCAATCGAGATTCCTCCTTCAAAATGTTTGATGTTGTTGTTGTTACCGATGATGATGATGATACTTGGTCACGTAAAGAACGTTTGGAACGTTTTAATTTGAGTATCCAATGGCACTAATACCATCTATGCACTGGTTCAGGTGATGACTCTAATGATCTTTTCGACAACTTTCTCTTATTCTTTTCCAACTGGGTGTGAAGCTTCTAGTTCTCGACCACCATCATCCAGTGTGATTGTAATTATATCCTCCATGGTTTAATAATAATGATTATAACAACGATAATCCCCAATGATGATGGCCGTAATAACAGCAAATTTTACCTGTCTTTACCTGTAATTAGAATGGTGGAGTACGGTCCGTGTTCTATGGTCGTTTTTCTTTTTGATCAAAAAGTTAATTTTATTAGTCCAAATTACACGCACACAGAGACTAAAAGTTAATTGTACAACTAATAAAAAAAGAGGTCTCTCTTAGGCTCTTCAGAATATGGACCCGGTTGATCTGTGTTCATTAATCCAAGCACCTCAATCAATTCATTAACACGCAAACACAGCCATGGCGTTATTCCAACTTTTTTTCCAAAATAAATTCCTATTCCAAATTTGCCGCTTCCTTTTTTGTTTGTCGAGAGGATATAGAATTCTTGAGATCTTGGGCTAGGTGAAAATAACTTTTTTTGTTGTAGCTATAAAATACACCAAGATTACTTTCATTGTGGAAAATAGAGAGACCAGTTTTTCGGGCGTTATTCAAGCAAACCAATCAAACGTAAGTGTCAGTGAAGGCGGAGAGTTTAAACTACAATAGTGGAATAAATCAAACAAGGCGTGTCTAGGAAGTCTTTTCTAGCCAGTACGGTTTCTGATCATTTTTCTTATTTTTAGAAGGCTATTTCCACACTCTCTTTGAAAATGCGATCGATTTTTTCATGGTCCAAGTTTTCAAACTTCGACAAAACATTTGGTTTGCTCAATTTTCCCAGAATTTAGGATTGCATGTTAAAGAACAATTTGTCCTTATATTTTTTCTTAATTTCTTGGTGTGTGTTATACTTTTTAATTTGCATCGGATATCAAATTCTTGTGAAGAGAAGAGAGAAAAGATTTGAGTGGAACACACCACAATAAAAAGAATAGAGAAAAAGAGCCCAATCTTAGGGATCCAATTTATTTTTCCCTTTCTGGCTATCTTTCTCCTTTCAGAATCATTGATTGCTTTAATGACTTAATTTTGTTAATATAAAAACCAGGGAGACAAAGTTACGGACAACAACCATGCTCTTGTAGTTCCGTACAACACGGTAAGCACACCATGAAATATTGGTCGAAATATTTTCGGCACATTTGGAAAACTTTCCTTTTTATAAAAACCTATAAGTGTCTATGCATGTTCGACGCCTATAAGAACCGTTTTCCCCTCTGATTGGTTCATTGTGATTCGACCTGATGACGAGGCACACTATAAACAAGAGATGAAGCTGTATTCCTCTCTCTGATTGGTCCATTGTGATAATTTGACATGATGACGAGACACACTATAAGCTTATGAAAGGCGATCAGCTTTGACCAGCGCTTGTCTGTGCATGTTTGACGCCTATAAGAACCGTTTTTCTCTCTGATTGGTCTAATGTGATGATTTGACACGATGACGAGACATACTATAAAAAGTAGAGGAGGCTGTATTCTTCTCTCTGATTGGTCCAATGTGATAATTTGACACGATGAAAAGCGATCAGCTTTATTCAGTACAAATCTGTGCATGATTGACGCCTATAAGAACCGTTTTCCCTCTGATTGGTCCAATGTGATTCGACCTGATGACGAGACACACTATAAACAGCAAAAGAAGTTCAAAAACAGTTTCGTCCCTACAAAACCTTTCCTTTGCAGAGTTAACAAACCACCGGAAGACTGTAAACTGTCAGATAGTTTACACGCTGAAAATAAATTAATTTTTTTTTTTGAAACATTGTTGGTAGTTTTTTTAAATTTGTCTTTCTTTTAATTATTTGTGTTAATAAAATTACAGAAAGTTTGTGGCAAAAGGAAGTGTTTTGAAAATTCTGCTTATCCAGTTTATAATTTAATTAATTATCATTTGAAAATTAGTAGGGACAATCGAGAGGAGTATACGCAAATCAAGCTTTGGGCGTGTCTTTTTTAGATTTAAAATCGAGGACAATTTTTTTATTTGTTTGGTACGATTGTTGAAGGTGTTCGCTTAATTTATCACCATTCTTGATGATCAAATCATACAGATAGTGATAGCTGTACAACAATCCTTCCAACAATTGCTGTAATGTTTTGGGCGTTTGTTCCATTTCCCACCACTGACACAGGAAACGATAATCCTGGAATTGAGGATATAGAGCTACCTTATGAATATAATATGAACGTTTATCATTGACGATCCGGCACAATTCTTGATGCTGATTCAACGAGAATCGGTTATATTGTTTAAGATTCTCTTTGATAGTGGTCAAAAAACTATATTCAAACACGTTACGATTTAGATAGGGTGGCATCAAAAGCTCAATGGTCAGATATAATTCTTGTGTCAGGTGATAGAATCGCTCATATTCTTTGCAAATCACATTGATGATTGTGTTGAATCCGATGTTGGTAGGAAATAACCCGTTCCAGTATAATAATCCGCCAATTTGTTTGTTGCCCAGGCAATAAAAATCTTGAAATTGTCGCACCTGTTGTTTATTTGGCAAAATGGGGAAATAACTGGCCAATTCAGTTTGGTTCACTACACTTTTCTGCATTAATTCTTCCAACCGGAACTGGTTCTGTAACATTTCTTCCAGCTTTAGAATTTTATAGACCATATCTCTCCTCATTATCTCATAGAAACGCTCGATTTTGACGCAAATTATTTGCGAAAATTTCAGAACATGTTTGCTGCTTTTTGGTTTTTCTGAGTTTGTCGGGTCGTTTGTCTTGGACATTTTGGTTGTTTAATTTCAAATGAATGCTAACAATGTAACGAAAACACATGCACTTCAAGCAATTTTTAATTCAAGCACATTGGCGGCAAATTTCAGGCTTTTATTTTGATTGGTGCTAATTATACCGCCCAACAATGTTTTATCTTATTGAATTGTTGGGTGGATGTTTTCAAGTTGGGAGGCGGATGTTTATAATCCTGTTCCGGTCGATGATTATTTTCTAGAATCGTAATCACTTTTTTCTTATTACTCTGTCCTGTGAATGCGTGTTGGGGATGTGTCTTTGTCTGGAACCGACCCAAAATGAAACAATTATTTAATAATCATCAAGATTGATCCACAATATTTAATTTCAAAATTGGTGTTCCAAAATTAATTTACTTTTGTTCGAATTTCGAACAAACTACGCTAAAACAACGATATCACAATCTCGAAACCCATGATCTGATTGCTCCAAACATCATTCTGGTGTCTAGGCTTTTTAAGATTAATGAGGCTGGATTTTTTCTGAACAAAAATCGTCCGCTGTTGCGAAGAAGATCACCCAGTGAATCATGTCATGGATCAGTGCGGCCAAAAAATAGTACTGGGCGCTCAAATTGAGACAAAATTAAATATTTTGCAATCTTGAAACACAGCTCTTGTCGGAACCATAGGTTCCAACACAGCAGCAGCAGTTGAAGTGAATCTTTTCTGCAAAAAAAAACAACAACAACTTCGAAAACACCAAGCAAGTGACAGTTTCCATAATTCACTCGTCGTCTTTGTGGCCTTTCGGTTTCGGGCTTTCCGACCCAATTTGGTGTTTGGATTCTTTTCTCTCTCTCTCTCTCTCTCGCTCTTGTTTGATAGAGTTGACTTATTCTCTTCTTATTTTAGCTCTTCAGAACATAATCGAAATAGAAAGAAAAAATGTCCTCCGTGATTTTCGGCTCCAAATGTAGTGGCAAATTGATTTTTCTATAAAACGAATCTCCATGTGCGAGCCAGTATTTGCTAGTGTACCTCGGTAATTGAATTTTAAATCATTTTTTATCAGTCCCATTCAATCGAAACAACAACAATCTAAACAAAGCGAAATTTCTTACAGCTTTCCGGGTACAATTTCTAGGACCGGGCACCCGACTACTTTACCCGACCAACAACCCTAACATACAGACAAAAGCCTGAAAAAACAATAAGACGAATAGGAAGAACATTTTTTTCGAAACAATTGATGATTGAAGCGGAAGAACAATAACGACATGACAGCAAGAAAAATAAGAGAATCTACAAAAATTCCAATTTAAAAAAAAGACAACTGAACATCAGATTTCTCGGAAGGGTTGTTCGTCTCGCATTGATTTCAAATCAAAGTTTCCTGTTTTGTAGTTACTTTGAAACA
Source organism: Amerodectes protonotaria (assembly GCA_025882695.1). Lineage (NCBI taxonomy): Eukaryota > Metazoa > Arthropoda > Arachnida > Sarcoptiformes > Proctophyllodidae > Amerodectes > Amerodectes protonotaria. Next base: position 18,851 of record JAOZJS010000338.1, on the reverse strand, counting down.
AGTTGAATTCATTGTGAATTCAATATGCACATTTGAATGATTCCTCAGATTGAGGCTTTTAGAAATTCGCGCGAAAATTAATGCTCAACGTTGACAATAGATTGGAATTGAACCTGTTCTATCAGGATCATTACCAAATTAGTTACCAATCAGAATGACAATCTACCAGAGAAAGTGTGTGTGTATGTGCGATTCTAGTTTTTGTAACTATAAAGATAAAACCCTCTTCCGGGGAGCGATTTACTCTATGATGATGATGATGATAGGGATATTCAGCCAAAAATTAATGAATTAATTAACCTTTATAGTACTGCTCTTATTTCTAGACTCAAGTATTTTTAGTTGGCTTAAATTCGTGTTTTCCTTCTAGCTCTAGATTGCATTTCCGTTTGAGTTACTGATAATAACAAACGCAAACATTTTCCGTTGATTTGATTCTGGTCTTCTCAACACACCTACGCACACTCTCTAATTCATTCTAGGCTATTCTGGGATTCCATTCTGGATTCTCTGTTGCTATACCAGATGAAAACAACAACGACAACAAGATTGCAGACAAAAAGACCGTTTCTAAATATCTTTTTTTTTGTAGAATAATTATCATATGCAAACAACATCATTATTATTATCATTCGTGTTGTTAGTGTTGCTTTTATTTTTATGTAATTGGTAATCATTCATTTATTATTTACATCGTGAAATTCTGTTCTATTCATTTTGTTCATAAAATTGTTTCTTTTGATCCATTGAAGGTTTGTTCAATAACGACAGCCACGATGATGATTTTTATAATCATGCGACAAACATGTTACAAACACAAATGGTTTCTCTCTCTCCCTCTCTCTATTCTCTCTTTGTTGTACTGCCTTCATTTTTTCCAGGTAAAGAATCAAGCAAACAATACATATTTTAATTAAGCTAATTTCATCTGAAGAAGATCATTTGTTTGAGATCCGCAAAACCAAAAAAAAACTATGTTGCTGGGGTTTCCAATGAAATGATTTATATTGCATGCCATAGCATACAATTCTGGTTTCTGTTTCAGAATTAAGGATCTTTGAAATGCAAGGCAGAGAGAGGGAGAGAGAGAGAAAGCAAGCAGGTGAAACCGCGAGCCCCAATGGTTGTACCGGATGTTACGATGTGTCCTATTTTTTTTATCTAGTGTCTGCATCCAAAGAATCCTGGAACGCTTTTTGCTTTTAAAAGCCTTGTCAGTGGTGTAAGCCAACAAATAATCACTGGAATAAAAATGCCAAAACCTAGGATCGTTGTTTGGGGAATTATAATTGAAAATCTGGATACATGCACGCATACATTTACTGGATACAATGTTGCAGTGTTAATCAGGTGCCAATTAAATGTGTCAATGGTTCTCTATGTACTGTGAGAGGGGGCAACACCAAACACAATAACCATCTAATGTGGATTGGATTGTTGCTGTACACCAGATTCTGGTGTTGATGTTCGTGATTTGCATTCAAATTTACTTTGATTCTCCTTCTCTCCCGTGTCACTCTCCTCTCTTGTTTGTTGTTTCGTCGGCAATTTTGATTTAATTTGATTTGTCCATTTGTCTACTCTCTTCCTATCTCTTTCTGTTGTAGTAGAGCTAATGTAGAGCTAACCAGGACACGGACCAGAGAGCAAATGTCATTACGATTGTTCTGGTTAGTTGGGTATAAGTTTGGATAATAGTTACATAGGCTAAGACATTCTGGTGTCATAAGACTTTGACGGTGGCCGTGATTGATTGATTGATTTGGTTATCTTTAGTTTGATTTAAATTTGATTTAGTTTCATCAAGCGCAACACAAGCACAAAATTAAATTTGAATATTTTTTTCTCGCACTTTATAGCTACAGCAATAGCAAACGGTTTATATGATTTGATCATTAATGCCCCTTCAACCCGAACATCCATCCCGACCTCTGGACAAGAACGCAAGTTCTGAAACTAGAGGCACTTCATTGAGCAAATATTCTTTTTGGCAATCGCCGTTTTCAATAATAATAATAATAGTAATACGATTAACAATTCAAGATTAGTTTGCCTGGAACAATTTAGGCCTAACAACAACAACAACGACGATGGGGATGTAAGGATCAACAAGATGGACAATAATCATTATTATTGTCCCTTGACACAATTAAGCGAGAGAGACGATAAATCGGATCAAATCTAGACAACAAGGATGACGACAACAATTGACAATAATAATGGATAATGATACTGAAATATCTAGAATTAGTCCAAATCGGGATTCTCGGTTATTGGTTAAATTGTCATTATATCTCCAAGAATGGATTAACCAATACATTATGTGGATTCTTTCCATCTTTGTCATTGTAGTTCCAAAACTGATTTGTTCAATCGTATCGTGATGAACACTGACCTACAAGCATCAATCCCAAGGGTTCCTCTTTCTCTCTCTCTCTCTCTCCGACAGGAATCCATTGACCGATCTCAGATTATAAATAACATTAATCTGCATTGTTGTTCCGAATCTACCAAAATTATGATCAAGTTTTTTTAGGGAATTGTTTTAATTTTGGACAAAAATTTAGGAATAGGAATTTATTCATTCATAATCATGGAGCGTTGATTGAAATTATAAACATATGAATAGATCAATTTGGATCGAAATATTATATCCTGATTAACATTTCGTATGATTTTGGTCAAATCCCATGGATGTTTTGGATTTTGAAAATAAAATTGAAACTTTGGTTCCCCTTGTGAATTGAATTTACAAATCGGATGAAAATTAGGTGTTAATTTGGGAAATATCAATAAATCTCGTTTGATCACGTTGGTCAAATATTTTAATGTGTGCTTCCTAACCAATGAATTTGGTGGCGATGATAATAAACCAAATATTTCGTCTAAACACTTGCGTTGATAATCCAAATCTTTCAAATCAAATTCGTTGATCTGTTTGGCTAATAATGTGTCGAAAGAATTCGAGCTGAAGTTTTTATTATCAAACAAATCTGTCGAATGTTGACCATTGGATTTTGTGTTCTCGCTTTGTCCACTTTGTTTACTATTGTCAGCCAATGATCTCTGTCTATTTGATTCAACCGACCATTTCAATTCTGGACTCTTTGAAGATTTTTGCGTTTTGGTGGTGAGTACCGATCGATTTTCTTTGATTCGAATCGGATTATTATTACTTTGATAAGTCAAAGATCTGCTCCTCAATGAATAGCGGGCAGTGGCCGAGAATTTATCACTTCTTAAATTATACTCAACGATGCTAACATTGGGCATGGTAATCGAGATTTTTTCCAGCTCCTTTTTTTCCCGACTCATTTTTATCTGAACCAATCAAAATGATTTAAAAATTTTGTTAGTTTATAATGTCAACAAAATTAAAAAAACTTACCTTTCTTCCAGATGATTGGTGGCGCGTTTACGAAACCCGAAAAGGCGCAAACCAAAATGGTCAAAATATGAACACCTGACCAACTTCGAGTAGTTTGTATGCTGTAACAGTCACGTGACAGTTTTTTGTCTCAGTTGTCTTGTGCAAGAATTTTGGTATGCCAATACGGCGAAATTGATGATCAACAACAACAGCACCAGGCGACAAAAAAGAGGAGAGCCACCATCGTGCCATCTTGGTCTTCTCCTTTTTTCTTCTTTTCGCCTTGTTGTTATTGGTTTTATTGTTCAAGGCGCCACCATTTTGTTTTGGCTGTTGTTTTATACATTTCATACCAATCGCCATTTTTTTCTGGTTTCATGATCATTTTGGTTCACTTGTCTTGTTGAAGCTTGGTGTTTTTATTGATTTTTATTTATAAAATATTGCTATCAGTTGTTGTTGTTGTGGTTAGATGGTCACGCCAAATCTATCCAAATGATTCTCGCCAAATCATCATCTATATTTATATTATTGATGTCAATTTTTTTGATTGCGTAATTTGATCTCATTAATTTTATCTTGTCGTGTTTTTAAAAATTAATTTTTTCCATATTGGCGGTTCCGTATGATGAGGTAATTGAATTATATGGACATTTTTTATATGACAAAACAATTTTTATATCGATTTTTGTCCAGTGACTTTTCAAAACACCAACGACCACAACAAGCACCAAAGCAGCCAAAAGAAGCCCAATCGAAACGTTTGTCTGATCTTAATAGAAACAAAAACTAATCATCCTGAACAAAAAATTCTGGGATCATGAACGCTGGTTTAGAACGAGAAAATTATAAAACCGATGGAGGTTTAAGTGGTGGTAAAACCACATCTTCCACACAAACCACGGAGACCACCGTGGTCAATCCTGAATTACGTATCATTATAATTGATGAAAATTGGAGCCAATATTGTTATCGTGTGAAAATCAACACACCATTCGGAAAGTTGATCAATCGTTTTTGTCAACAAGTCAGAAAGGCTGACAATAAATCAGTGTTGTTTTGGTATCATGGACGCTTGGTAGAAGATGATGATACACCAAAAACACTAAACATCAAAGATAATGAAGTTATTTTGGCTCATTATATTAAAAAATGATTATTTCGATTCAATCAACTAAGTCGATCAATCAAAAATTATTACAATTCATAACTATATATGATCTTTGGTCCATTTATTTTTGGACGAAAAATAATTGTATAACCTCTTTCGCACTCGATCATCGTAATTGTAATCATCTTGGAATAAAAATGAAGCTTTGATCTGCAAGGTCTTTTATATTCTTCACATTTTTCTCTTTCATCTAGATGCAATAGACTAATCGATTCAAGATCAATCAATTTATCTTATTGAACAATTAAACAATCCAAAAAAAATTCTACCAATTCTATCATCATGATTATCATTTTCCAATTGTTTTCATGAACTTTAATTAATATTACGAGATTGTATGCATTTCACACACACATTTAGCGCAATTATGTTTGATTCACACGTAATTATTGTTGTCGTTGTTGTGTTTTTAATTTTGGTTTTCTCTTTTTAATTATTTCTCTCTCCCTCTCTTTCCAAAATGGTCTCTCTTTAGAATCGGAATCCTGAGATCGTGTATTTAATTTAACTGAAATGTGTGTCAGATAGGAAATTAACATGATCAATCCAATAATCATCGTATGATTATACTTTTGTAAAAAAATATGATCTTTAAAAAATAAACAATTTTTTAGAAAGCAAAACTTGACAATTTGATCTTATTTGATGCCTATTTTAACCAAATACTTTGTTCAAAACAGTGTGCTTATAGTGGACCAAGAAAATACCGCCAAAACAGTAACACTTGGCATTTTGCCTATTGATTGCAATTGTAAACAAAACAAAAATGTCCAAAGGTGAAATCGAGAACGAAACTCCAATTGAAGACATGAATCTTGATGAATCTAGCAGCACTGATTCAGATGTCGCTGAAGATGACGAATTGAATGTCGTCTTTACCCGACAAAATAAAAATACGAAAAAATGTCCACAACAATATCGCGCCGAAAATGATGACAAAAAACTTAAAGATGCCTTCAAGAAACGTAATCATTCTTCAGCTGAATCATATTTTTCCACTCTTGCCCAAGTGTTTGATAAATATGTTGTTCAAGATCAACAAGATAATGACCAAGATGATAATGACAAGGAACATGTTATAGATTTTTCGAAATTCGAAGAACCACCGATCCCTAAACGAGAAATAAGACATAAACATCGTGAAACTCACCAACATCATTTCATCAACAATAATGATCAACCAAAGTCGTCGAATTCTAAATGCAAACAAATATTCCAACCCAAATCAGCGAATACAAGCACCCCGGAAAAAGAGCCAAAACATGCAGTTGCTCAATTTCAGTCAAACAAAGTGATTCAATCATCCAATGACAACACACACATTACATTCGATAATCATTTGATTCAATCAACATTGTCCTACAGATGCACTTGGAGCACAACAATGGAAAAGCAAAACTTGTCCACCAGTCCGCCTCCTTTATTTCCTTTTTTGCAAAGTTCTTCAGAATCTAATCGGAAAAAACCAGATTCTGATTTGGAATTCCAAAAACAATGTCTCAATAACTTGATCAAAAATCTTCGAGATGCTTGCGATGATAATCATGAGCATTTTTGCTTTTTATATAATCGCTTGATTCAAAAAGTTTTCGAAACACTTGGCTTTGAATGTAAATTATTTTTATTTTGTTCGAAAATCACTCCGATCATACGTTTTGATCGAAAACAGAATTGCCATTTTGAATTCCTATGGAGTGATGATGATCAACAGAATTCCGATTGTGATTTGTTGTTCGATCACGAGATTTTGCTCCTCTCCAGGATCATTTTTCAATTTATCGTAGAATATCAACAAAAAATTTACCAAAGCCAAATCAAATAAATCAAAACGTACTTTATGAACGGGCTGATGGTAAAGATTAAATTACCACTACCTCTATTTGTACGACCAAACACCATCGAAATCGAATATGTTTGTGATTTCATAATAATTTGGCTTTGCGTTGTTTACTTTTTTTTCTTTACTTTTTCCTATATAATTTTTTCATCGAAACGATTTTCACCAGCGATTTCCAAGTCCAACTGTTCATTGTTGTTGTTTATAATTGTTAATTATTTTTCTTTGCTTCTGAAATTTATTTTTATCGAAAATAAGAGGGCAATTTCCCCTTTTTTTTAACTCGGTATCCTCCGAGAAACATCTGCCAAACTAATGTGTGCTTGGATTTCTTTCTAAATTCAATTTTGTTTTTAACAGAAGAAATAATAATTGTCGAAGCGGAATTTCCTCCAAAAATATGAATGATAATAAAGTGATTGGTAGTAATGTGGGCGGGACGGCTGTCCGTGCCAAACGAAACAGATCAAATACAGCTGTGCGTCGTTTGAAACAAGATTGCTTAATGCTCAAGAAAGATCCAATGCCGTATATTACCGCGGAACCAATGCCTAGTGATATTCTTGAATGGTATTTATAAGCACTCTTGAAACAGTCATAATTGTATTTGTTTTCGACTTTACGAAATTAGGCATTATGTTATTCGGGGACCAGAGAACACCGTTTATCATGGCGGTATCTATTATGGGAAACTCATATTTCCGATCGAATATCCATTCAAGCCGCCAAGCATCTACATGTTTACTCCTAGCGGACGGTTCAAGACCAATACTAGACTGTGTTTGAGCTTCTCAGATTTTCATCCAGACAGCTGGAATCCAACTTGGAGCGTATCAACATTGTTGACAGGTTTGCTTAGCTTCATGCTTGAAGAACACAATGCAGTTGGTTCCATACAATTTCCTGATCATGTTCGAAAATCATTCGCTCGAAAAAGTCTACAATTTAACATCAATAATGCAACATTCGTGGAACTGTTTCCCGAAATAGCGGAGGTATGATTTTGAATTTTTTAAAAAAAATAATCCTTAAAAATTTATTCCATCTCTTTAGGAAATCCGGACCGAGCTTGAACGGATTGAAACAAAAGCCAAAGAGAACATGTTGAGGAATAATCTTAAAGCAATCAAAGATCGTCTGAAGGCCATACCCACACCTGGCTCAGAAATGGGCAGATTCAATCGTTTTGTTTGGTCTTGTATTTATAATTTGATCGTTCTCGGCATTCTGGTTTTGTTTGGCTACATTGTTCGATTGGTTCTCTCCAGCAATAGTATAATAAACGATTGACCGATTGTTAATTGAGTCCTCATCACCGTTCAATGATGATTCTAGTTGCGAAAGATGTTGCGAGAGTTTTCACTTTTATTCGTTATAAATTTGAAGATTGTTTTCCACTTTAACATTCATATTTTCTTTCTTTCTCTCCAAACACACGAACATATTTTTTAGGAGAATCATATAATAAATTCTTGTTCTATTTCACGATGAAAAATAATATTTTTTAAATTATAGGCAAGTTTATCGTGTTTTACTTTTATTATTTTTTTGATGAATAATTTCCATCAAAATAATAATGAATTAAAACAAAGCTTATTGAAGAAATTCTTTTATTCATTTTCTTCCTCTTCATCGGCATCCTCGTTATTGATCTGGAAATATCTTAATTCGAATGCTTCTTTGGATGTGGCCACCACACGAATCCAATCACGGAGATTGTTCTTTTTCAGATATTTTTTGGTCAAATATTTTAAATATCTAATTGGTACATGAATGATTTTAGTTTAAATCAAAACAATTCACATGAATCAACAGACCTTTTGGAAAACGGTATGGTGGTGTTGATCAAAATTTTGAACTTGTTACGTTCAACTGTAACAAAGTTGCCCAGATTTCCTGTTTTTCCATTCACCTTTATACGTTCTTTTAAGAACGTTTCCTTCAAGAAAAAACAAAATCAATGCGGATTAATCAAATCGAATTTGTGCAAAACTTGTATAAATCGATCAATTTTCATCATTGAATCGACACTTCAAGTCTACACTTTTGGAAATCGATGTGAATAATCGATGAAAGAATACAATCAGGTTGAAAACTTACAAAATCCGTAGCATTCATGATACCATCGTCCACTGGTTTGGAACAATCAATTGAAAATTTCAATTGAACTTTCTTGGATTTTTTTCCACCTTTAATTTTTTGAAGGTTTTGTTTTGGTTTCTTGGCTTTCTATTAAATGTATTAAGGGAAAATTGATGAAATATTGATCAAAAATCTAATCGATTTGTTAATTTTACTTACCACGACCATTTTGGAACGAAATTAGATGAAAAAAAAATTAATACCTGAGAAAAAGAACTAAGCGAAACGTAGCCAACAGCACAAAATGTCCAAGTGAAAAGGAAATGGAATTGCTTGAGTGAAAAAAACATGCCTTAAAATTGCCATTCATAGAAGGTGTTTTGAAATTTTACGTTCTCATCTTCCAACAATAAGTCTACATCTGTCTGCTGCGTCCATATTGGCTCGCATTGCTAATGCGCCATGACCAGACGTTTTTCAGTTCTTGTTCAATTATAAATTTTTTGTGTCATTTCATATGTAACTGCTGTTTATTGTTACCGGTAAAAAAACCGTAAAGGCAAGTAACGTATGTGTTTAATAATAGTGATAATTAACTTGGATCGCATCCTCTCCCCAAACAAATGCAAATACGGCTTCTTAGATAAATGAAGATTGTTATAGCCATATAATCTGAACTGCGGATGATGATAATTGTAAATATTTTTGGTTGGTGATTATTTTAAGATCAGATTAATCATTGGATCACACCTAGATTTTCTAAATCTAAAATTATGGGAACAACAGGTATGATAAAGAGAATTGGATTTTGAACCTTGTTAAATTGTTCAATCAAATATAATTCATAAAGCAGATCAATCAAAGTTAATGTTTTCCATCGAAATGAGCGATAGCCTGGAATCATCGTCCGAGGACATTATTCCGATGCAATCAAGACGCAAGAAGAAATCATTCACTAGGAAAAAGTAAGCTATCAACATTTGAATGATGTTGTTCGTTTGATGATTTTAAAATTTCCCATTTATGTTTATTCAGCCGAAACATACGATTGTCACCATCGTCGTCGTTTTTAAAGACCAACTATTCATATGATCTTTGTACTCTGATCAAATTCATATTCATTATGATCATAATGATTTCGGTAATCATTGGCATGGTAGTCATGTATAGCTTATCCAAACGTATGGATTCGCTTCATCTTTCAATTAGCGGATGTAAGTTGTCAATTCTTTTATCTTTAAACAACAAACCTTGTATTTACTTTTGGTTTTTCACAGTACAAACGACTAACAATGATCTACAATCGTTGAATTCAAAATATAAAGCTTTGAATCAAGAATCGTTCAATTTAAAAATTAACCTGAACAACGTAATCATGACCGTGGCAAATTTAACGCAGCAGACAGCACAACTGAATCAAAAACTTAATCAACTAAATGAGGCACTGAATTCAGACTCCGTTAGTAATCACACGGAAAACGCTTTGGAACAGTTGAAAAAAATTGTTCAAGATTTACAAACAAAAATTTACCAAAACGGTCAAGATGTCTCTAATAAAATGTCTGAAGAGGAAAAAAACAATCGTGAATTGAGGTTGAAATCTTTGGAAACCAATTTGCATCTTATGGGAACCAAATTGCAGCTCATGGAACAAACAATTACTGTGATAAACGATCGAGTCAATATTTTGAATGGATCGCTCGATGATTTGACTTTAATAGTTGATAATAATAATTCCCGCAATATTAATAAAAGCACCAATGCAAATCATCCTCCATCATTCTCTAAACCACCACAGCAGCAGGCCAAAATAGATCAACCAATGACCACCATTTTGCCAGAATACAGATCCTTTGTTCCGGATGCTAATGTTGTGCTCAAAACTTTGGATCATTCGACCGGACACATTACCAAAAAGGTGTTGACCTTACCGAATAATACCGCCGCGCTTGAAGATACTAGCATTTGAATATTGAAAATGTTTTTTTTTGTCACGTCTTATTTTATGTGTCTAGTCTTTTGGTCATTTTAACAGTCCTCCTGTGGGCATTGCCAATATCTTTTTTTTATTGAATAAAAATGAAATCCAGAAATTTAAGTCCGCTTGTCAAATTTTTTAGTTTCAAAAACGCTAGATGGAGTTGGTAAAAATTTTCACAAAGGTACAGTATCGCCATCTATTATCGGTAAATCACGATTCGTATTTCAAATTAGAATTCCGAATATAACGACCCCTTGCATTGCGCCAACAATTTCCAACAAGAATGTTCGCTACCTTTGGTTCATTTCCTCAGAATGTGTTTAGGCTTGTTTGTTTAAAACTTAATTTTTTGTTGAAACTAAATTTCTTGGAAATTCGAATGTTGAAATATTGCTTCGCCGATAAATCCCTTGAGCTTCACTTCCATGACATTTTATTTCGAATCAAAAAACATCCGAAAATTGCTATTCAAAGTCGTTGCCTTTTCCCGCTGCCTTCATTTTCATTCCAAGTGGAATGTCCTAGGGACAGACGCAATGACAACAATCAACTTACTGTTTGATTATGTGCTGATTATGAACCAGAAACAAAAGAATATAAAGTAATAATAAATAAAACACGGGCATCTTTTGCACTTTTTTCTTGCGCCACTGCCATTGCCTTGAACAAAAATTACTTAACCATAAACGTTATTACCGTTCCGGTTTTTTTATTGGTTTTGTTTTAATCTGACTCAATTCTTCTTATTATTGTACTGGTTATTGTTCAAGAATCTTGCATTCAAATTCCTGTGTTTATTAATGACACACACACATACATCCAAGCTTTCGAGATGAATAATGCTTGGGCCCTCCTTACTTTGGGGGGAGGAGGTGGAACCCGGATGCGGTCAGAATGCTAAATTTAGATGTTTTAGTAGGGAGAGCTTTCAAAGCGAGTAGCCTTAGGGGTGTAAGGGAAAATGAATAAAGTATGAGAATAATGTTACGCCCCATGGATACATAAATAATAAGTAATCATCATCTGACCTCTTGTAGTAATCGAGAACATTGGGAAAATAAATGTGCATCATAGAATGTGAGCAAAACAACAGAATAAATGACAGGAGGCTACATTGCTTGCCTGTCTTCCTGCTGGTTGAGATAGCCAGTCATAATTCGTAAAATAAATTTTATTATTAATAAAAATTCGTGCTTTTGTTCTGTAGCCGGCGATTAGCTTCACGGATGTGCTTTGGTTTTAATGGGCCACTCTCGTTCAGTGTTTCTTGATAATCCAATGCTGATGGTTGTTGGCGTTTTGATTGCCGGCGTTTTACGCATCAAAATGGCCGGAAAATAATATCAAAAAATAAGTTTTGGAACATAACATTAATTCTGACAAACAAATTTTGTCTCAAAAGCTTGATATACACATTTTTACCATTTAACTTATTAAAATCTACAAATTACCATTTTCAATCAATTGTCCGACAAACACTTTGGCCACCCCAGCTAATGCGATGGCAGTCTTTTCATTGATGTTTTGGCCCCCTGTTATTTGTTTGACCAACTAATAGCATAATGATTAACAATAATAGTTATTATTATAGGTTTTGTCTGAGTAGGAGGAGCCAAAATCAACCAATCAACAATCTCCAAACCTTTTTGATAGTTGGCTTGGAAAATTTCGACCGCCTATACATTTCATAGCGACAAAATTGTTCATCGCTAAAGTTCTCCAATAAAATCCTATAACGAGCGATGATGAAGTACACATTATAGTTAGAGAGGAAGAGAGAGGCGTGGTGTAAAATGCATTTTCGCATACATCATTTTCTGATTGGTCAGAAATTTTTGTTCATCAGCCAATTTGTCGCAATTCGATAAAATTGTGCTTGTATCTTCAGCGGACATGCTCATAAAGTCGCCGGTGTAAATCGTTTTATTCGATGCCGATGAAAAAGGTTGTGGTTGCGAGATGTTTTTGTCTAATTTGGTTTTTGCCACGTTCAACCCGGAATCCTCTTCCATATCGTCCACAACATAATGTTCGGGTGGTAATTGCCGTTCAACATTTTCACTGTAATCGTTCGAAATTCGGTCTGAATGCATGTTTCTTTGCATCGGGATTTTTTCTGATCACTTCGATTTTTGCTACGATCCGGTGTGGGAAAGAACGATATTCGAAATAAAACACGTTTCAGTTCTTTTTAGAAGTTTTTTATTAATTTTGATTCTATGTTCGATTCGCCAACAGCTGCCGTGTGTCGGTAGCACTTGTGAGACCTGAATCTCGTTCACAAATATTTGTCGATAAAAAACGGACGATTTTTTAACGATTCGCAAACTAACTGTCGGAACCATCGCGCTTATACCCACTTAGTCCATATAGATGTCCATTTATTAATGGAAAAAACAAAAATTATTAGAACGAACATTTAAAATAAATAGGAACAGCTACGGATGCGATGGCTCCTTGTTATAGTTCAACATGAAAGTTTCAGATCCCGATGGACCATGTCCACTTTCGGAATTTAATTTGGGAACAAAATCTTTATACAATATGCCAAGACGAAGACAGTCTTTTTCCTTTCTGCAAATCTTTCGCTGTCTCTATAACATATTGGTTGTTGGAGCAAATTAATTACATCGGAAGATGGGAAAAAACTCCACCATATTGAATGGCATGTGGGCATGTGATGAGGACATTCCTCTCATATTCCAGTTCGATATATTTTTTGGGTATTTTGTTCTATTAAAGGATATAATTTGAATTCTAAAAATAAAGACAATGATTGGGTTTATGGTTGGTTATAAACCATTCTTTTTTTTGTTCAAAGCACTTGCTTCATCAAAATGCTTCAATTAATGTTAAAGCGTGGATTAATTTAGATTCTTCAAAAGTTTCTTTTATTATACTTTTTGTTTGCGGTTTCCCTACCAGGAAAATCAATCGAAGCATCGAAACTTATCGGGAAAAAGAGTATACTGGATTTAATAATGAAGATAAATGGAAATCCGAAAAACCAAACAGCCTGTAAGCCAGAGTTGGTGAATTAATGAGAGGGAAAAGTTTTCTATAATGTATTTTAAATCATTTTTTATGATTCCTTTGCTTTTTTTGCTTGCTTGATGGGGGGTGAAGATCTTGTGAGAGAATTTGGAACGCGCAATCTCCAGAATCGTCAAATAGACTGACTGACTGACTGACAGACAGACGGACAGACATATGTGGAACCATTAGTGGTTCCAGAACATTATTTTTATTATGCTTCTTTCTCGTCTGGTTCCAGTCGGGTTTTATCGGCAGCGTAGTCGGATCTCTCTTGTCGGAACCTTCCATGAGAATTCATGCGAAGCGCATTTATACACGACCAAATTCTGTTGCAACTCCCTAGAACCGGCCATGGTTGTGGATGTGATGCTTGTGTTTGATAGGTGTGTCAATGATGATAATATATTTAATTAAAGATAATTCACAAAATATATCATCACTGCTATCGTCATTTTGCAGCAAAGTTAACCAAGAATTTTAACAAAAATGTGCAATTTTTGAATATTGCCTACAATCTCCACCATACCACGACGATGAACATGCGAATCCATTGATTCAATTAACAAGCGCCATTGAAGAAGTAGAAAGATTTAATGATGTGAGATGTGTTTGTCGCATCAAAACGTAATTCCTATGAAATTCTATATTTCTCACAATTGTTAATCATCATCCTTCATAGAAACGCCCTTACATTAGTATAGCTTTAGTGTAGTTTGTTGAGGGTGTTTCAAAGACAAAAAAAAACATCGAACATCAAACAGAATGGAACCACAACGATGATCATACAATTATTGTAAAAACTTTGGAGTTTCAACTATTCTAAATCTGGTGGGTTGTTGTCTTCTATCAGCATTCTATCATATAGAAACAGATCAGCTCAAACAGATTAAACAATGGAATCGGTGAAATTCATCTCCTACGGAATTTTGTCCAACATCATCTGCTGTTTGGGCATTCTGTGCAATACATTAACGCTTTATATACTGAACGCAAGCAAAGGTTCGTGCAATTGGAATTATCTTTGATTTTGTTTGTTTGGGATGTTGATTTTTCATTCCATTGAGCCAGCATTCGTGTTGGTTCGGTGTTTTTATCTAATTAGATCCAAGAGAATTAGAGATGAGCATAAGCAAAAACAGGATCACCCAGAATTGATCTCTTTGATCCCATACAAAATCGATCAATTCATTAGGCTCGAATAATTGTGTTAATCTAATTATATAACATTAGAACACACCCACTCACATCCGCATGTAATATATAGTTTCTAATTGCAATACATCAAGAATCCTGGTTTTATTATGTGTCCTCCCATTTCTTTTCTTTTTAACGCTTTCTTCCGAAATAAGGTTTAGGATTGGAAGATTTTTTTGCTCTATCTAAATAGTAGCAGAAAAATCCTCCGCCTTAAATAAAGACTACAGTAGGGTCTTGGTTTATAGTGTGTCTCGTCATCGGATCAAAGCATCATTGGACCAATCAGAGAGAGATATACACCTTCTTCTGCTGTTTATAGTGTGTCTCGTCATCGAGTCGAACCATCACATTGGACCAATCAGAGAGAGGAATACACCTACTTCTGCTGTTTATAGTGTGTCTCGTCATCAGTTCAAATCATCACATTCGCCCAACAGAGAGAGGAATGCACCTCCTTCTACTGTTTATAGTGTGTCTCGTCATCAGTTCAAACCATCACATTGGACCAATCAGAGAGAGAAATACACCTTCTTCTTCTGTTTGCAGTGTGTCTCGTCATCGAGTCAAATCATCACATTTTCCCAACAGAGAGAGAAATACACCTTCCTCCCTTGTTTATAGTGTGTCGCGTAGAAATTTTGGAGTAAAATACAAACTGTACAACTTCAAAATCGTTTGAAAAAATAATCCGCATATAACAAGACAATACTGTATAAAGTTTCTAAAAAGTAGCAATTCCTAGTATGTTGCATTAGTGATAATTATCAAAATTCTGGTTAAATTTTCTTCGAAAAAATAGCAATTCAGAAGAAACTCATTAAAACATCTTAATTAGGTATAGTTAAAATTTGATGCACGAACAATCAGAGTTATGGTAGCAGAACAAAAGCCATAATTTCCAGAATCGAAAAGATTCATTTTTCAAATCATAAATTGGTTTTTCACGGCATCACAGAACTTTTTCTCCAAAATCAATCAACCGCCAACTTTGAAAATACAACAACCCTAGCAACAACCCAAACAAATACTAGCATATGCTGATTATAGATGGGCCTTAATTATCATACATATAGAGCTACCAAATGTGATTCTGGTATAATAAACTTCAAACTTATATTAATGTTCCTTGCGCCTTGTGCTTGTGTATATGCTTGCTTGCCGAAGAATATTGCTGCCCTTGTTCGGATGTATCCGAACAAGTAAGCAACATGATATTAGACCAAATTTATAGATTTCAGAATCTAGGTTTCATTTGGTCCCTAGAAATAATTGTTGTTGTATTTTGGGAATTATCGTTCTCCTTTTTTCATGTCGATGAATAATGGCTATCATCTATAATAGAAAATTTCCATAAGAAAATGAACAAAAGCCCGATGATGGCCATGATGATAATCGTTATTATGCCACTGCTTTGTGTAAAAAAATGGTTCTTTTCCATTTTGGTATCCAATCTCAAAATTCATGAAATCCACGCTGCAGTTTAAAGCTTTTTATAGCCCAAAGGGCCAACACCCATAAGAGGTGTGGTGAATGTGTGACTATACGGTGGGCGGGCTCCCTGTTCCGATTTCGATCGCGCTCATCTTTTTCGTCTTTGTTTTAGATTTATGTTATTTTTTTTACAAAAGCCAATTGAATGTTTTATTCTTTTCCGGCCAACATCCACTCCCACTCTTCATACGCTGCGCATATTTAGGTGTTTCGATGTTCTAGAAAAGAATCGGGCAGCCCAACATTTTGTTATTTACTAGTTCCTGTGAGGGTGTATCATCGCGAATTTCATCACATACAAACACACTTTTTTCTTTGGTTCTCTCAAATACCCAATTCTGGTTCAATCTGTGCTACTCGGGGATTTCTTCTTCTTTGGCTAAGCATAAATAAATCATTTTGCTTGGTGTGGAAATTTAAACCGATTATAATGCGCGAAAATAGAGTGTTTCGTTTCATTATATTTCGTTCTGCTCTCCGGAACATGACTACAAATATATACTTTTCCTTTTTCGACAGAAATGTATTCAATCTCTGATTTTAGCTTCTTTTTTGGCATTCCACCTAACACCATGTTTTAGATTTTTTTTTCTATTCCAGAATGGTCTCGAAGATCTTTATTGAATTTTTTGGATTTTATTTTCTTTTGGTCGCTTTGAAAAGATTTTCAACGAAAAAAAAGTCAACAGAAAGACTGGCAGATGCACCTAATTTGTTCCAATGGACGCAGTGTCCTATTATAGTATACGAATATAATTTGGTTTAAAAAAATTTTTTCCTAGAAAAAACGTCCAGATTTCCTCCGCATTCAATAGCAGCAGTGATTGCTTTCCTACGTCTGGTGACTTACTCTTCCCAAGTGACCTTTAATTCATATGCTTGGATCGATAAATTATGGTCTTGTCTCCCAGAAATGACCTAAAGATAGTTATTTTCAATGGAAATAGTATGATAGACAAACATCTAGAATAAGATAGAAAGATGACCGAAATTTCTGTTTTATTTTGAGCCAAGTCCATTTATTCAATAAATCGTGATTATGGTAAATCTGTGTGGAAGAAGAATTTTTATTCTCTTCTATTTGATGATCCGGATTTTTCCCTTTGTACTGAACTGTTTTATATCTTTGCTTTTTTTTATCACATTTCGAATGATCATAAAAATAATAATAATAATAGTTACATTATTAGCATTGTTATCGACATATTTCATACATTTATTTGTATTCATCGCTTTAGGATCTACCAACTATACATTCTTATATGAATCAACCTTTTCTCTTTGTTCAATCATATTCATTGATTCCGGTTATTTGAAATATCGTCACACCCAATTTTATGCATTCAGATGCAGAAGAAGTTGGATAAAATTATTTCGAAAATTCTATTTTGTTAGGATGAAAATATAAATTTCCTTTTTAAAAATATTCTTTGTTTGTATTCAATCTAATTCAATTCTACTTGATGGATTCATATTTTCATATTGGATATTTTTCGATTTTTAAAATCTAGGATACTGCTCAGTGAAGATCTACTTCAATAGATTTGTCTCCTCCTCTTATAGTGTGTCTCTCCATCGAGTCAAATCATCACTGGACCAATCAGAGAGAGAAATAAATCTTGTTTATCTGTTTATAGTGTGTCTCGTCATCAGTTCAAATCATCACATTCGTCTATCAGAGAGAGGAATGCACCTCCTTCTGCTTTTCATAGTTTGTCTCGTCATCGAGTCGAATCATCACATTGGACCAATCAGAGAGAGGAATACAGCTTCTTCAGCATGCTTAAGCATGTTTAGAAATGCTTGGTGGGCCGCACTAAACTGTTTGATTGGCCGCACGCGGTCTGCGGTTTGCTCCTCCCTGCTCTAAAATGTATAATGATACGCGACGGCCCATGTTACTTTCGCAACACAAGTAGCCACTTTAGTTTGATTATAATTATAATTATAAAATTATACATTTTATCCTGTCTTTCATGCGTAAAACGAAGTTATTTAAAAAGGAACCAGCGACTCTGTTTGGTATTAAAATATTAATTTTGCTTTTATCATAATCATAAGCTTTAGCATTATTGCTATCATTAATTGTTATAATATAATTACTGTCCAGGTAGATTGTCATTTTGTGTTGGATGATCTTGGGTTTGGATCATTTTTTCTGGGTAACCTTGGTGTCAAGGTATAGCTAGAAGGGCAGGGATAAAAACATAATTAGAGCAGCGAAAATCCAGAATTCCTCATAGTAAATATTTGAGGATTTACTTGTACTTATTTCTCCTTACAATCAACATCCTTTTTAGTCTGTGTCTGCTTACCATGACAATCCAAAAGGCTTTTTGGTCGTCGAGAAAAGGAAAAAATGTTTGTTTTTTTTTATGAGGAACCCAATCAATCATTTTGTTCCGGCATGTTGTTGCATGTTTTGATTGGATGATTGCACTATATTATTATTTCTAATGAATTCGCTATTAACTATCAAAATCGAATGCATTGAAAAATGGATCCATCATTTCTGGAATCAATAATTGAACTAAAATACATAGCTTATGGCCTGATAAATACCATCATAGTTTTGTTCGGTTTTTGCTCTAATTGTATTTCGATTTATATACAATCTGGCCAGAAAAAATGTACCACCTTGGTTTTTCGGAATAAGTCCCGAACGGCTGAGGCTAGAATAAAAATT
>JAOZJS010000337.1:0-43124 GCA_025882695.1 Amerodectes protonotaria | reverse complement strand
TCCAAACGCAAAAATTTGCTTTTTTTTGCATACATATGTTTATAATTATTAATTTTTCGTTACCCAAATTTTTTTGAATTCAAAAAAAAAATTTGGTCCATACAGGGTTAAGGGCGAGACACAATTCCGATGGTTGGTTGGTTTGTTGACGGGAAGTGGGTTGAAACAATTTCGCTCTACATATTTTTTGAAAAAGGTCGTTTAGGTTGTTTCCGGGCTATTGTCCATGGTTGTGTTTAGATTGCCTGTGAAATTTTTCGGGAAAATAATAATAAACGAATATAAATATTTTCGTTTGTTTTTTGGGAAAGTGTTCGAATCGAATCGCACTTTTGGAACACACACAAAGTATTACTTACAAGAAATGTTGTTGTTGTTTGTGTCACACGGTCAAGTTCTGGACAATGATCACAATGTTCACTGGACAATTTCGTCACATTTGATTTCGGTTTCAGAAAAATAAATAGATAAACTTTCTCTCTCTCGAACGGTTTCTTGTTTGGATCGTGTTTGGTGAACAACAAGAAGAGAGAATCATGCTCCAATTGCAGTGTCAATTGTGCCACAGCGATCATAAAACGATCAACGAACGATGATGATTATACACTTGATGACCGCCATTGTTGTCCATTGTTGTGTCAAATTGTAAACACAGTACAATGGTCGTGGTTTCGGTTCAGGTTAAATTGTCGAACACAAAAAATAAAAGGTTGAAATGTCGATGATCGTTTATTGTTTAAATCACGATGATGATCAACTGTGTGGCGGCTTATTATCATCTGAAACGGTAACTTTCACTGTTGCTATCACCACACACACCAGCGAACAGACTGAAAATGTGCGTGCCGATTTCAAAAAATAAAAATAAGAATGCCAACAAACTATTCGAAAACTATTTCGACCTAACCGGCATCAGCTGGGCAAATGGTGTAAAAATGGGAATTTCGAATTTCAAAGCGCGAAAACGAATCGAAACATCGAAAAAAAATTATTTTTTTTCGTTCTCTTTCTCGTTTCTCGAATTTAGCATTTCCTGGATTTTTTTTGTTCGTGTTTCTGTTTCTCTGAGTTTTGTCTGGATGACGATTATCTTATCTGGCCAGAAGAAGAAGAAGCGTCCTGAACATTTTACTTGTTGCAGACACCCGCTGGCCAACCAGCAGCAGCAGTTGACCAGTGGTCAACCTTCACCTTGATTAATGATGATAAACTTTCCTGATCATCATTTTAGTTCTTTTAGTTTTAGTTTTGTTTCAATTTCTTCTTCTTCTTCTTCTTCTTTTTCTTTGGCTACAAGCAGGAGGCTTCAGACTTGTTCTGTCCGGCCAGAAGATGATGATGATGGTGATGATCCCAAAACGGTCTCAAGACAGTGTTCGGGGAGCAATTCTGAGCAAACATATCCAAAACAAACATTTTGGTTTCCAGAAAGATGAACAAAAAAAGAAGAAAATGTAGAAACAAAAAACTTGTTTGGTTTCGAACGGCGAACGGCTCCAGCGGCTCAGATGCCTGAAGACTTTTGGCTTTTGATGTTCGAAAAAAAACTTTACATCTTGATCATCACCATCTTCATCATCATCTTGAACATCTTAACATTCCGGACCGAAATTTTTTTCTCTTCTTCTTCTTCTTCTTCTTCGTTTTCGTTGCACCAACCGCGCGACCAACAGGTGAGCGCGCCAAAGCAGCCAAAACCCTTTGGTGCGCTAAACTTTGAACATCATCATCATCACCAGCACCAACTTCACCTTCATCATTCGACCATTATTTCAAACATCCTGTTTTTTTTTCTTGATATTTGGTTTTTGATCATAATTTTTTTACTTCTTCTTTTTTTGTGACTTCTGGTGACATAAGTGCTTGCTTGCTTGCTTGATTGGTTGCAGGTTTCCGAGGAAATCTATTTTTCGTTTCATATTTATTGCTACAACAAAAATAAATAATACAAAAAAAATTATCGTCGTTGTACATTTAGACAAAGGTAGACAAAGTTTTTTGAAGATTGTACCTGTGGGCGTAATGCGCAAATAAGCATCGCTCTTGAAGAAGCCAATCGTCATCGAACACCGTTCGAACTAGATCAATGTTGGCTCTTGTTGATTTTGTTGTTGTAATCTTAGCCCGGTCGGATTGGCGCGGAATTGGATTGCAATTATCATCTAGAATGTGATCGTCGTCGTCTTCGTCATATTGTTGCAGCCATACAGGTGTTATATGCGTACTTCTTGTTCTTCTTCTTCTTCTTCAAGCTTTTTCCCTTTCCTAACGACCACTTGTGAAAACGGGAAAGCACAAGTACACACACAGCACACTTGCGATTATCAAATTTTAAATTTAAATCCAACCAAAAACCAAAAAAAGAAGACGATACGAAACGGAACGTGGTTTCGATTTTCGCGCGTGTGTTTCACCATCTCGATCATCATTGAAACGATAATATTGATGGTGATGATGATGGTGGTGAATGTTGCCGATGGTTGACAAACAAAGCCTAAAAAAATCAAATTGCGGTAGTTGAGATGATTGCAACGGAGTTGTTTTTTTCTTGGAAACTAAATCACACAAAAAAAATCCGAAAAAAGAAGAAGATTATTTTTAGTCTTAAAAGTGCTTTGAAAGTGCACGATTCCACGATTGTTGTCTCGATTTCCGAGTGTGTTTTTCTGCTCGCTCGCCGGCCCGCCAAATTCGAACGATAATTCTTTATGATTCGGCCAAAAAAAGAATCTTTACCCTGTCGGGTGGAAATAGCCGAATTTCGAATTTCAAAAATTCCGAATTTAAAATTCCGGAATTCCGGAACAAAAGAATATTCTTCGTTTTTTGTTTCTGAATTTCGAATTTTGTTTTTGATTTTATTTATCATTTTGGTTTGAATTGCAGTAAATTGTGTTTCGAAATTCGTCCTCTTCTTCTTCTTTGTCTTTTTCTTTTCGTGAATTCTGAACTTGCAGAACCGTGACACGAGCACGTTAATTCTTTATGTGTATGTGTGAAGTGTAAGAATAAAAAGAATCTTGTTCTTCAAGAAGATTCTCCTGCTATACTGGTGTGATCCGAAATGTACAAGGGGCGAAGTTTGTCGAAGTAAGATCTCTCTCCCTCTTTATAACCTACACTCCCAGTCTAGTGTGTGTACTATTCTCGGTATTTACAGTTATTTTCCAAGAATAAAACACACACACGCACACCCATAAACGAGGTGAAGACACGAAAATTATATCTTCACGACAGCTATTAATAACAATCAACATCATCATCTTTTTGTTTTCTTTCTTTTGCTCTCGATTCCGAATGTGAAACACGGACAACAGCATTTTGAACAAAAAGAACATTCAAAAAGGTATGTTTCTGTGAATGGGCGTGTGTAGGGTGTGTGTTCTTTTCGCTCTCCGTTTATTGATTGTTACCTTCGCTTTAGGGGGTGTGTGATTAAAAAATGTGATTGAAAAATCGATGTGTAGCTCTTTTTGATCTTTTTGAATATTAATAAATCTCATCCGGCAAAAAAACATTGTGGGTGTGTGTGGGTGTGCTCGTGTGAAAAATGGATCAATTCGATTGATCCAGAATCCAATAATAATTAAAATTTTGTTCGATTGTTGATCAGATTTGTTTTGTGGCGCCCGGAACATTCTCTCGCTCTCTCTCTCTCGCTTGGCAACAATGATGGTGCCGTTGCCATTCCTCATCTGTCTTCAGGTTGTCAACGCGACCAACCGACGCGACCGATCGAAAGCCAATCAGCGCCACGGAAACCCTAGATTTCCCAATATCACCAGCCGATATCGACAGTATTGCTCCCTGTCCTTCCAGGTTGATTGGCGTCGATTTGTGTGAGTGTGTGTGTGTGTGTGTGTTTGTACGTGATTTGACTATTATCTTTATTTTAGTATAGCACTGGAACAATAGAGGATACAATCCTTGCTTGCTGTTGTATCCAGGCTTGTATCCATGATTATCATCATTGTCCGATTATTATCTTTTGAAAACACATTAACTTTTATTGACAGGCATGTAGTATAGACCTTCAAATCCTAAATCATCAGCAGAACGACGAGGATCATCGTCATCATTGATGATAACAGAATTTTAGTGTTGCTTTAGCCATAGCCAGGGAATGGTTGTTGCTGCTGCCAAGTTGCTAAATTTGGGTTTCACTTGCAACACCTTCGAATTCGAATTCGAACGAATTTAGCCAAAGTTGAAAAAAAAATATTTTTTTTGAAAATTTTTTTTTACTTTTCCTTCTCTTCTCTTCTACAACCAGAATCAATATTCAATCCGCTTAGCAACAACAACCAAAACCAGCCAATAAGCCGGAGTGGTTAATCTACAATTCTGTTTATACAATATCCTGTCCGATTACTATAATCATCATCAAAAGCCGCCTCCGTTCAAATCGAACTGAACGGATATGCTACATTTCATTTGAACTTTTTAGCTGAACGACAAAACACAGTGTCCTCGACCATACCATTACGATTATATACCGATTCAATTTCTACCCACTCCTCATCCTACTTCTTCATCGTGATGACGATGATGATTATTATTATGATCAACTTTCACCATCTTTGAAAGGTAATGTGCTATTTATTTATTTTTATTCTAATCATCAATCTAGATTTCCTTCCATATTATTTTTTTTTCTTCCAAAATCATCATTCGACGGAGAGCTAGAGAGAGGCGTTTCTCCCGTTCGATTGCGCAATTTCTTCCAAAATCATTATGCTGGATGTTTTCTCCTTTTTTGTGATTTCTGTTTTTTTTGCTTCTTCACCTTCTTCTTCTCAATATTGTTAATCAGGTCGCGCCAAGTTTTTTCTTGTTTTTTTAATTAATTTATTAAATTGACAATTTAGATTTGAATGATGATGATGGTATCACTTGAAAACAAAAAAAAACAAAATCTTTTGATTAGCTTTATCTACACACACACAACTTTGACGTGAAAGAATTTTGTTTGTTGCATAACGACCGACCGACCGATCGACCGCCCGTCGGTCCAACCAACGCTCGGCCAGAAAGTTCGAATTTTTCACTATCCTTCCAATTCTTGAAGGGTGTGTGTTGGAGTGAATGTCTGTGTCCGCCACACTCCACCACTACCACTCCCTCACCACCACCTTTTGATATTTTTATGAGTCTGGTACCTATTTTTGGAATTCTTTTTTTCTTGTTGTTGTTTTTGTCGTTCCAATATTTAGAAGCTAAATTTTGGTTTTATTATGAAAAAAAAAGAAAAAAAGTTCCAAGATCCAGGGCGAGGTCTCGCCATTTGCATTATCATTATTATGATTGTTATTAATATTAATCAAATTTTATGTTTTATGGCAATCCATCAAAAATATCCTAATCAATATTATTACGTAATTGAACCAAACTATGCAATGCACATACACATGCAATGATTCTGGCGCGCTTTATGATGATTATTATGCGTAATAATCACATGTCCAGATAATCCAAAAGGACACGCCCATGATACTCCCAGGATACTAGACACACTAGACAACACCAGACACCAAAATGATGATGATTTGTGAGAAAGATGTGCAACCATAACAACAACAGGCAAACGAAAAAACGCGCCGTCCTGTGTTGGTAATTGGTTAGCGCTTGCCACTGCTGGCTGGCTGCGGGATGCTGCTTTGCATTTGAAAGCAATTTACATTTTGAAAATGTAAAACAGCCAACCTTTTTGAAACAAACACCGCGCGCGCCACACCACATCACACCACACATTCTCTGGTAACTACCGATCTCGAACATCATCATCATCACGGCTAACCAAGCCGCCAAACACATCCAACCCTTGCCAACATTGAAAGCAAACGAAGAACAAGAGAAGTCGACGACGACGACGACGAAACATTTGGGTTTGGCCATACACACAAGCAAGCAAACAACACACACACCACCATTATTCTTGGCGGCTGTTGTGGGTTTGTGGTATCTTTATTATTATTATTATTATTTTTCGTTCGATTTTTTTTTGTTTGTTTCGAGCTTTTTATTGTCTGTTTAGCCAACAACAGCAATCGTCGTCGTCGACGACCAACGCGAGACAACCAACCAACCAACACATCTCGTGTGTGTGGTGTGGTCGTCGTCTTCGTCGACCACAATTGGTTTTTTTTGAAGCCTTTTTCACGCTGTCTCAGTGATATTTTTTTTCGGTTTAAAGCGTGCTCTCGCTTTTCTCCTTTGGCCTTGTGGTGTTAACACACCAACCAACCAACAGCAGACAACCAAACACCACTTCAAGGTAGAGAAGATCCAATAAGAAGATGAAGAAGAGTCGCCTCGTTAGACACAGAAAAATGTCCAAAACACTGCAGTATGCCGCCGCAGCATATTAATCTGGTGTATCTGGTGGGGTAAGAAAATTCTGATGGTTATTTGTTTGGTTGACGCCCCTCGTAAGGATTCTCACTGCTGCTTCTCCAGAATCCTGGATCCTAGGCAAGGGCACCAACAGCCAAAATTCTTGTTTTTTGTGTGTGTGTGTTTCATGCATTCACATCAGGCACCGCAAACACACACATACACGCACATCCAAAAAAACGTGTGTTCGTGTGTGCCTGGAGATTAGCGCGCATTGGTGGTCGTCGTGTCGATAGCGGGCGACCATCCAGTCGGCGCTATTCTCTTCTTCCTATTGGTTGGCTTGGCTGGTTGCTGGGCACCGGCTCCCTATCTATCCGGCCAGTGTGCTTGTGTGTGTTTGTATGGCGATGTTTTTTGTGTTCAATATCCATAAAAAGTGTTGCAGTCTATGTCTGCCAGTGTGTATGCGGTTGTTAGTACCAATTTTCCATTGGAATTTTTCTGTTTTAAAGTTTTGAAGATCATCAATGATCATCATAAAAATAGTTTTTTTTGGATTCTTGATCTGACTTTTGGTCTTCTGCGTTCTGCAAACAAACGAAAATATTCGAGGTGTTTTCAACCGTCGTTCATCATTTTCGATTTTTTTTGTTGTTGTTGTTTTGGTATGAGATTTCAGGGTTTGAATTTTGACAACAACAACAGCGCACCAACATTATCATCATTGTTATTATCATTATTCAAAATCTCTCCTTGGTGTATGTTTTGAAGGCCATACCCCAATTTTTTTGCTTGTTCCGGTATTTCTATGATTTCGATTTGATAATTATTATTCATTTTCTTGTTATCTTCTTGTTCTTAAACCAGAATATTTTACCTGTTTGTTTATCAACAAGCATCAACGTTTTTAGCAGTGATCGTCTAATCATGTTACGTTTTGCACAAAAATTCCACCATTGCCGCCAATAATAAAAGACAACCATTACCACCACGCACAACAATAACAAAAAATATTTTTCAACAATTTTTTCAAAACGACCTGTTTTCTCTGTTTTTGTGAAATAATATCCATCCATCTATCCACCAGCCATCATGTTCTATTCGTTGGGAAGATTGGCGAAATTCTGCTTTGGTTTAGTATCCAGTTGTTTTCAATTGTTCGCCACGTTTGGTTGTTCGGCGCATCATCATCAAGATTATCAACAACATAATAGATCATCGTCATCTCAATCATCGAATCAACAACAACAACAACAGCAGCAGCCTCCGCTGAATATAATCAATGGCAAACATCATCGTTATGCATTGAATGGATTCTATTCGAATGGTGGCCAACATAATCATTCAAATCAAACAACAACCGCAACCAGAACTAGATCAAAATGCAACATCAACGATAATAATAATAATACTAAAACGATAACAACTGCTACCGGTAGAAAGTATTGCTATGATGAACGATTACGTCCGAAGATACCATTCCACATGTGGGTCTCCAATACAATATGCCTTTCAACATTAATGTTTTTTGGTTATCTTAATGATTTTCTACGGAAAATTGGCGTGCTTAAGAGTTTAGAACATACCGAAAATGATCGTTCCGGTTATACAAAATTATATAATACATTTAGACCATTCTACATCCGTAATATACTACAACGTTTGATCGATATGTGGGGACATCCGCTTTGTGCGGTGCCAAGAGGTTGCAATACGAAATTATTGGAACGTAAATTTGATGCATATAATTCAAATTGGAAGTTAGTAGTAGTAAGCATTCGGACAAAAAAAATTGATCAATTATTCGATTCTGAATGAAAAAGAAGAATACGAGAATTGATTGTTTTTTTCGTCCGTTGTTCCCAAATTTGATGAAATTCAAATTGATTGTTCATTTTCGTTTCTGTTTTGTTTTGGTTTCCAGATTCACTGGTCGTACGCTGACCACCATCAATATGGGATCATATGATTATTTGGGCCATTCGGAAAATTTTGGATCAAGAATCGAAGCAGTTTTGGGCACCATCGATGATCTGGGTGTCAGTGTTCAGACCACTCCCAACGAATTAGGTAAGGCGCATTGTTTTTGCTAAAATGACTCACATTCCATCTGTTTCATTGTTGTTGTTCCTCTCAGGTTCTTATGAATTATATAGAGAATTGGAGAAAAAGGTGGCCAAGTATTTGGGCACCGAGGATGCGATTGTGATTGGTATGGGTTTTGCCACCAATTCATTGTGTTTACCAAGCTTTTTTGGTCCGGGATCATTGGTGATCAGCGATGAATGCAATCATGCTTCATTGGCGCTTGGCTGCAAGCTGTCCGGCGCCAAAATCCGTGTTTTCAAACATAACAGTAAGCGAACGAACGAACAAACGGCGGTGATTCACCCATCGTCTTGTTGAACATGTTAGAAAATGATGATGAAAAATATATTTCATTTCAGATATGCAACATTTGGAGAAAATAATCAGAGAAGCGTTGATTAAAGGCCAACCGAAAACCGGAGAAGCATGGAAAAAGATTATAATATTGGTGGAAGGTATCTACTCGATGGAGGGAACCATCGTCAATCTTCCGGAGTTGATACGGATCAAAAAGAAATATCGTTCATATGTTTACATGGATGAGGCTCATAGTATTGGAGCCATGGGAGACCGTGGCCGTGGCATCTGTGATTATTTTGGTTGTGATCCCCGTGATGTTGATATTTTAATGGGAACATTTACCAAAAGTTTCGCCGCGGCCGGCGGTTATGTGGCCGGCAAAAAACAAACCATTGATTATATACGAACCAATTCGGCCAGTTTTTTCTATGGTTGTACAATGTCGCCGCCGATCTGCCGCCAAATATCGGAAATTTTGGATAGTTTTATATCAATGGATTTAACCAGCGCACAGCAAAACCAAAGCAATGTTGTTGCTTTCAACAGCGGCAACAATTTTAATAATAATTATAATGGTAATTTTGGAGAGAAAACCATTTCCAATCGTATTGCACAATTGAGAAGGAATGTGACACGGTTTAGGCAAAAACTGAAACAATTAGGCTTCCATATTGATGGTAATGACGATTCACCAGTTGTACCATTGTTGGTCTATACGTCACCTAACTTAAAGTAAATTCTTGGATTTTTGGTTTCAAAAGAAGAATACTAAAAAAAAATTTTCATTTTTTTTGTAGATGTTTGATTAAGAAATTATTGCAGAAAGGCATCGCCAGCACTGGTGCATCATTTCCAGTCACCTCGATGCACACATCCAGAGCTAGATTTTGTTTGTCGGCCGATCATAACGATAAAGCTATTGATTACGTTCTTAAATGTTTGGACGAGATTGGAACCGAAATTGGGCTGAAATTTGATGCAGACAAAATTCGACCGCCATCAGCTGATCATCATCATCACCATCATCACCATAATAATCATCATCCATTGTTGAATGATAATAATCTTAAAAATGCTGGTTTCATCTTGCAGGACAAGCTATTGAAAAATTGAAAAAAAAATTCCAATTAACCAATCAATCAACCAATCTCGCTCGCTCGCCAGAAGACATCATCCCCACGATGTGTCGCCATATGCCATTAATTAATTTCGGATTGATTCTTTTTGATTCGTTTTAGATATTTAACATAATTCATCACACACACACACACACCAAAAAAAACAAATACCAACCTATCTATATTTCTTGCAATTGTACACTGTAACAAGCACTCACACACACAGAGATCATTTTTTCTTGAACCAACATCCGGTTTTCCGTCCGTCCGTCCATCCAAAAAATGGTACGGTCCAATCCATCCGAATATACATTATATCAATTATCCCAATGTGTTTTAATATTAAGGAATTTTTAAGAAAAAAAAATTGATAAAATTATCTTGAAAAAAAATGTTCAGCGATGAAAAGCAAAATCCCAAAATTTCACAATTCCTCTTTTGCTTCGGTTGTTTTTGACCATCGATTCAATTGATCCTCGATGAATTTGGACATTGCCTCGAGCGTACGCTCTCCTTGATAAGCAATCGGTTTTTTCGTATCTTCCGCCCGAACATAGTACAATGTTGGAAATCCGGATACATCGAACCATTCGGGGAAATCATTTTGGCTTGCATCCAACTTGGCTATACGCAACCGATCACTATGATCGGTGAATCGCTTGGCTAGTTCTTGATATATAGGCGCCAGTTTCTGACAATGTCCACACCATGGTGCATAGAATTCAAGGAAAATATCGTGACCATTGGTTTCGGTAACCAAATGATCAAATTGATCACCAACCACCGTCCAAAGATTATCCACAGGATTGGTTTCCGGTATGAACTGTGAACGTATTACCGGTTGAATTTTACCTTGTTTAACCGCGTGAATGAAATCGATCAATTTTTCGTGATTGAATTCTTCCACTGGTTCCATTGCAAAACGTTTTTTCGGCGTCTCATAGTAGCCCACGTTCACGTCTTCACCACTGTCTTCCAGTTTAAGATCTTTCAATTCTTGTTGATTTTCGTTTTCATTGGCAATCACAAACGTTATGTTTTCAGTTTTTTTGATTTGTTCGGCCGCCAGCAAAACTTGTTCACGGATCAGTTGTGTTTGTTTGCGATGATCGAAACCAAAATCCACATCATAGTAGACCACCACCAATGGATAACGATCAGCATAAAGGCTATACGTGCGCGAATAACGATAGCCAACCATCGGAACGCTATGATTACGAATCCAATCTACCACATCCTGTACGGACATTGTAAACGGATCGATTTCCAAGCGATGGTTGTTAGGCTCAAATTTGGATCGAAACCAAAGCGGCAAAAATAGCACCAATGAATTTGGTTTTTGTTTCAATTGTTTGAGCAGATCATCGTCCATGACATGTACAAAATGATTATCATCATCGTATTGATCGTAGACAATGTCGGTGAAAAAATCAAAAACTTCCGGATCCGGTGAGGAGCCAAAAAAGCCAACAATCGTTGGAATATCCGGTTTGATTTGCTTACGAAGCTGATCTTTGGTTCCGACCAAAACGCTGGGCATTTTTTGCATTTGTTTCATATAATCAACAATACCGTTCTCATCTCTAGGACCTTTGTAAATGGATTTTTTCCCATTTCGAAACACCAACAATGTTGGATAGCCTTTTATCTCGTATCGTTCCGCCAACTCTTTTTCCTGTGTTGCATCAATCTTTGCCAATTTGATTGGTTTCTCGATCAAACTCAATCTACGTGCAGCACGTTCATATTCTGGCTTCAAACGTTTACAGTGGCCACACCAAGGTGCATAAAATTCGACCAAAATCAATGGTTCTTGATCAATGATTTGATCAAAATTAGTTTCATTCAATGTGATCACACTTTCTTCTGGTGGTTGATAATTAGGATTGGCAATTTCGTGCATATAATCAACAATTCCCTGTGCAGTTCGTGGACCATCGTATTCAATTTTCGTGCCATTCTGGTATACAAACATGGTCGGATCTACAAGAATAAATTAATTCGGTCAATCAATCATTGAATATTCCTTTAGAACAAAACTTACATCCGCTTACATCAAGCTTTCGAGCGAATTCGGTGAATTTGGAGGCATCAATTTTGGCCAAAACCACACGATTATTATCAGCATCTTGAAGCATTTTGGCCGCTTTGGAAAATTCCGGCGCCAATTGTTTACAATGTCCGCACCAAGGTGCATAGAATTCGATCAATGAGATGGGATGCTGTTCAATGAATGATTGGTAATTTGTATCATCCAAAACATAAACATTGTCTTCAACGTGTATTGTTTCCAGGTTGGGCAGATGATCATAATCATTCTCGGAATCAATTTTAGATTCCGAGTCCGATTGTTGACAATCACCACCGATGGCCAAATGAAGCAGTAACAATGCCCACAAGTGGATGTTGATGATGGTCTTCATGGTTTTTGAATTCGAACAAAGTTTGACGTGTCTTCAACAACATGAGCATCTGTTGCATTATACCGGCGACGGTACCTCCAACAGGTGGTTCTCATTTGAGCTTGTCCAGTGTCAATGACAGCTGATTGGCCGCTAATTCTTGAATAAGGCACATGCGCATTGACGGTGGTGGTCATGTGATTGGTGGTTAGAGATTCAAAATTTGAGCGCTGGAAGATTTTCTGCAATTTTAATAATGATAAATTGATAAAAATGATGTTTCTATTAATGATGGGCCATTGATATTCAGAAAGACTGCACACACCCACACAAGACTGGGGAGAGGGCTCTTTATTCATTTGGCTCGGCTAACCGTTGCACATTTAAGCCATGGATGTTCGGAAACCTCTCGCAATGTCATACGTTTTTTCTCATCTGGATGTACCATTCTGGTGACCAGATCGATCACTTCTTCGCTGACCGGCTGCTGAAATGCCGTTTTGATGTGTTTCGGATAGCGCATTTGTTCGATAATCAATTGTTCCGGATCGGTCCAGGTGAACGGAAATCGGCCCTCCAGTAAGCAATACAGAACCACGCCCATGGCCCAAACATCGGCCAAATATGGATTATAATTGAGACGTTGAACCAATTGTGGACACATGTATGGTTCGGTGCCACAAATGGTTGCCGCCATCTCCACACGATTCTTCAGCTCATTCCAGCTATCCTTGGCGAAGCCAAAATCGGTCAATTTGACAATATATTTTTCATCCAATAAAATATTATCCAATTTAATATCACGATGGGCCATCTTCAGTTTATGATGAACATAAAGCAATGCTTCAACCATCTGTGAGAACCATATTTTCGACAATGTTTCCGTACAGGCACCATTCTTTTTAACATACATTGCCATATCACCATTCGAGCAAAACTCCATGAATATATACAGACGATTATTGCTACGGATTATATCATAAATGGCCACTATATATCTATGTTGACATTCTATTAATGCTTTCAATTCACGCGGAACATATTTCAATCGAAACATTGATGATAATCGCTGAAATTCCATTACTTTTATTGCGACCAATTCGTTTGTTGAAACAATAACACCTTTGTACACTTGTCCGAATGCACCGGCTTTAAGCTTTTCCAATACTTTGTAGTTTTTGCGTTGCAACACTGCCAATGTTTTCACGTCAATATCCAAACCGGGTGGCGGATCTTCTTTTCTCTTATTCACCGAGATTTTGCTGTATTTTGGAATAGTTTTCACTTTAGTCTCGGTACCGGTACGTGAACCATTTTCGCTCGTTGCAGCACTCTTCTGATGATGATGATGATGATGGTGATGACGCTTGTTGCGTTTATTCTTTTTATGAGATAATCGGCTTGCATTGCATTGTCTGGTTAATGTATCCGTTTTACCCTGTCTAGATGTTCGTTTATTTCTTGAAACGTTACTGCTCAACTTGTCGGTTGATGATGATCCTGGCATTGTTGGCTAAATCTCCAGTAATAGACAGAAAAATCAATCAATCAATTTTTTTAAAAAAACGAATTCGCTAATTCAACAACGCCAGGTTTAAATAGCAATCCACTGTTGTAGAATTTCATTGTTGGCATTTTTTGGTTAAATTTGTTCGACAATCAAATTAAAATTCGAATTCGAATTTTACCCGCCATAATTGCGTCACATAGCTTTTGGATGACCATAGCCAGAATTTTTTTTTCGAACGTTTTTTTGGATATTTTTGTTTTCGGTGTGTTTATTTTTTTTATTTCAAATTTTTTTTAAGTTTCAACGTTTTGGCATCATGTGATCGAAGAGAGATCTCGGGAGAAAATAACCTTCAACAAATCCATCCACCAATCATTGTGCACATGCACACCTAAAACTCGGAATTTTTTTCCATTATTGCTCTGCTCCAAAAAAAGCTCTGAAACCAAAGCTGGTGGCATGATCAAGGATATTCTGTCCAAGATTTTATCGAAACTTTATTCAAAACCATATTTATTATGGACAAACACCGCCACCGGAGTTCTATCCATCACCATCGGTGATATCATTCAACAAAATCTTGAACATCGTTGGCATGTGGATGTACCACGAACCGATGCCAAAGGTGAAAAATTTGAATGGGATTCAACACGAACCAGTAAGTAGTGATCCGACTTTGATTTTGTGAAAAAAATAAAATTCCCTCGGTCCACAACAGAAAACATGATGCTTGCTGGGGTATATTTCAGCATGTTTGGCCACTGGTGGTATTCATGGTTGGATCGAAAATTTCCCCCAAAAATGCATGGTTCTGTTAGGAAGAAATTAATTGCCGAATCCATCGCCGGTCCATCGATTGTATCCTCGGTGTTTTTCTTGGTCGGTACTGTCCATGGACAAACATTGGAAAAATGTTGGCAAAATATTCGTTTAAATTTTAGCCTTATCTGTACAGCTGAATGGGCTGTATTCATACCGTTACAATGGGTGAACTTCAGGTATGTTCCGGCAAAATATCGTTATCTATATGTGGCCACCGTTTCCATCGGTTATGATGCTTTCCTTTCATACGTGTTGAACCGTAATGACCGGTATAGACAAATGGAATTGCATCGACAACAATTAAAACTGACCGGTTTGTCCGGTCTGGATCATCGAACCAAACAACTGGAAACATCATAATCATGATCATCACAACTAGTTTAAAATTTGATAATTTTATTGATTGTTGAATTTTTTTTAGGAAATAACAAATTTGATTCTATTCTGTCCTCGCGCGCGTGATGCCTAAGAATTTGGTTCATGTTTCAATGTTTCATCCACAAGATCGCACATGAATGCATCCAATTCGGCCAGTTTGGCTGTTTCGGGTAAATCATTTTTGGCCAAACACGTTGGTGGATTTTCACCACCACCACCACCGTTGGTTAACAATGATGGATCAGAATAATGGCCAAATGTTGCCCCGGTTGTTAGAGGTGAAAACAGTGGTTGGTGTTGTTGTAATGATGATGTGTGATTATTCTGGCCGATTGTTGTTGTTGTTGTCGTTGATGTTTGTTGTTGAAATTTTTCCGGCGCTGTCTCTTGCAACAATGTCGATATATCTTTGTCTTTGATGTTCTTGATCGCATTACGGATGATCTCCTGTACACGTTCAATTTGTTTCAATAATCTCATTGTGGTCTCTCTTCGGGTCTTTTTTTGCATCTTCAAACATACTCGTATCGACTCTCGAGCCTGATGCGGTCGAAGTTCATTGATCAAATGATGCATCTGAAACAAAAAGAAATAAAAAAAAGAAAATCGAATTTTTCATTCAAAACCAAAATCAGCCACAAACCGTTATGAACAACAATTGAAGATCGGTGCATTTTTCCTCACGTTTTCGGGTGTCCGGACAATGTATGAGCACATCGATCAGATCCAAAAAGTTCACCAAAATCGAAACGTTGATTTTTTTCAGCTCTTTTTTATGATCATAATCACGGCCATACAAACGTCGCAAACCTTGTGATTCCAATGATCTGATGATCATATCATCGATGGTGATCGTTTGACCGAACATCAAATAAGAACCATTAGTGAATGGCTTGGGTGGTAACGGTGTGGTACGATTACGAACATTCACATCGGTGAATTGTTTTATATAACGCATCGGCGGTAATGGATAAAATGATGATATTGATGGCTGTGATTGTTGTTGTTGTTGATCGGTCAAGCCATCAATCGATTGGATCTGTGGTTTCACATCATTGTCGTCCATGATTTGAAACGAGATGATTTTTGCTTTGGATCATGGAGACAACCACTCACTCAACCAACAACCAACCAAATGCACGAACACAAAAACAAAAACAGCAGCAAAACAAACATGTCAAAACTATCGATATAATCGATGCTATTCGAATTCGAATTTTAATTTCTCACTTTCACAAACGAAATTATTACAATAATTTTTTAAAATTTAAAATTATATTTTAAATTCTCAACAAACATAATCTGGGGCAAAAAAAGACAAATCAATTCAAACATTATCTAATATTGTCACATATATAATAATAATATGTAATGAGATAAAATAGTATTGGTGATTGCACAAAACAAAATCAAAACAAAAAAAAACGAACGCGAAACGAAAAAAATTTTAGAAATAGTTTTCATTCAAATGTTGTGGTTGCATGTTGGCTGATGAGGAACTTTGTCGCTGTTGTTGTTGATTCGATCCTTGTTGATTCGGTGGTGATGAGACCATGGTGTTTTCACGTAACAATGGTTGTTGCTGTTGTTGATGATGTTGCTGTTCCTGTTGTTGCAAACTGACCGATGATGAATAGCTTTGTTGCATGTGTTGCTGCAATTGATTCAATAATTGTGCATCGGTGACCATTCGATGATGATGTGATGATTGCTGTTGTTGTTGTTGCGGATGAGCTGCCGATCCAGATCCACCACCGCCACCAGTACCAGATTTTGCCGGTGAAGATGATGGTGGTGGCATGCTTATACCGGTCTGTTGTTGTTGTTGTTGCCTAACCAATTGTTGTACAAGATTATTGGAACTACTGCTGGCTTGTTGTTGTTGAAGAAGCAATGAAGATACGGTCGATTGTTGTGGCTGCTGCTGTTGGCCCAAACTCATCGATTGTTGTTGTACCATTTGTTGTTGCTGCTGTTGTTGTTGCGGTGTTGTGTTTGTGATGGCTCCACCGCCAGGAATGCAATGTGTTTTCTGATGATTTCGCAAATCCTCCGAACGAGAATAACGTTTTGGGCAATCTGGATATTTACACGGGTATGGTTTCTCTCCAGTATGAGTATTCATATGACGCCTTAAATGATAATTATCATTGAAACGTTTGTCACAATTAGGCCAGGTACACATGTATGGCCGTTCACCGGAATGTGAATATGAATGGCGATTCAATTTATAGCTGGTTGGAAATGTTTTCAAACAAACATCACATTTGTATGGTCTTTCCATGCCTGAATGGATGTTGACTAGTGGAAGGGGAAACAATGCTCATGATTCTGGGCAAACACACAAGGAACAACAACATCACTTACGTTTGATATCATTCGATTTATCATTATGGCCACGTGATGATTGATGATGATGTGAATGCGACTGCTGCGATGATTGATTCATTGAATCCATTGAATGGTGAAACAACTTTGAACCAGGATATAGATTAGCCAACGTTGTTGATGATGATGATGATGATGAGCCAGTACGATGATTTGCTGGCGTGTTTTGGCCAATCTTCATCGATTTCAATGCTTGATCCGAATGTTGATGATGAATATTTTTGATTGGAGATTTGCCACTATTGTTATAGTTCACCGGTATTTGCTGGCCTTGCGCTTGTAGATGCTGTTGTTGTTGTTGTTGTTTATTACCACCAACAATGTTGGTGTTGCTGGTGGTCGCATCCAAGCTAAGCAAACGTTTTTTCGACTCGCAAATCTTATTGTTTAACACATCGATTTGTTTGTAAAGACTAGAGTTAATTTGTTGATCTTGTTCCTCTTCAATATGTGCGGTCAACAATGATGATTGTAGCATATTATAGATATATTCTTGATCAAAATTTGCCAAATTAATATATGGTTCTAATTCGGTGAAACAGATCCAAGAGAATTCCAACAATAAACTATATTCAGTGAACGAATTTCTGAGCCTATAAAATATATTGAATATTAGCAACGAGATGAATATTATGTTGTTTTCTTTGATTTCGGTCAATGTAAATATGGTTCCTCCTTCTGTAAAAAAATGAAAAAAAAATTATTTAATATCAACAATCTCTCCATTTCATGACTAACCATTGGTGGTGGTGGATGGGAATAGTTCGTGGATGAAATTTTTGTTCAAATAAAACTGTAGAATCCAATCTCGGATCAACAAGATCAACATTTGTACATGTTGCAATGATTGCTGATGTTGTTCAATATCATTCTCTAATTTAATTTTCAACAAATTATTATTCTCAATTGATTGTATCAAAATGGTGATCTGTTGTAAATAGAAAAAATTTTGCTGGTTTATCGTTTTCGATATATTTCCATTGATTATTAATGAGTTTGGACGAAAATATTGCTCAAATTTTGAAATAATATAACCCAAACGCGTCAACACGGATAAATCGATCAATGTTTGTGGCTCATCAAATGTCAAATTGTTGTTGACAATATTTGGCATAATATCTTGATGATTTTCGTTTAACAAAAAATTATTGATATTGATTTGATGATGTTTAGAATTATTAACATTTTGATTATGATTATTATTATTATTATTATTAATATTTAGATTGCTGCCAATGGACGTTGATGTTGTGGTGAACGAATTGATCAATTTCAATATTGCACATTTGTGTATGTGTTGTATTGCCATTCTCAATCAAACATGGTGTCTTCCACATCACCAATCATCACCATCTTAATCGAATCACATTATTTTCATCTAGCATCGTATTCGTCTTGATGAATAACATCAATCTGGCACGATCGAAAAGCCGACAATCTTGGCAACATTTTTTTTTCTGTTTTTGAAAATTCGGTATTCGTCTCTACTTTCGGCTACAATAACAACAACAACAGCAATAATAATAATAATGAAAAAAAATCAAACTTTACACAAAAGAAAACAACCCAAACAAAAGGGAAATTGAGCTCGTTTCAGTGTAAATAGTCGCCTGGTGGAGATGATAATTTGCGTTTTATAATTGGCTTTTGATGATAAAGTTAAGTTTAAGTTAGTTTTAAGCCAAAGCAAAAAAAATTTGTTCCCAAATTGCCACACACAAGCATTCACTCGATGATTTGGCAACATCAGCTCAACGTGTCATTACGAATCAATAATTATGGCGATGAAGTCTACCGAGATTCCGAATCCTGAAATTTTGGGAGCTACTCTGATTTTCGTCTTGTTCAGCTATCCTGTTTATTTATTGATCACGCATCTTACGCACCGAACCACCAGAATTCTCCGATCAAAATGGCTACCCAGGCCAACCATAACCATTTCCATTGTTTTCGTTTTGATTTCCATGACGATCTCATCCATGTTCCAAAATCACCCGAAGAATATGACCATTTTGGAAAAATATCGCCTTTTCCTAGAATTTGTTGTTCGGGATTTATTTGGCCATAGTTTGGATCGAGAAATGCTCAAGAATGATCCTGAACAATATTTGATCATGACCACATTCATAATGTTATTTTGTTTGCTGGTATTGATATATATTGTTAATTTTTTCCTATCCAATCACTGGATTGGATATGTTATATTCTACATTGCATTCGTTCTATGCTTCAAAAAATTCCCAATCAACCCTGAAACAGTGTCGGAATATCGTGAGGATAAATATCAAATTGATCATAAAGAAATGGTAGCATATTTTAGACCAAGCGTGATCATCAAACTGGTAGCAATGATGATACTTGGCTACAAATGTTTTTGTTATATTTTGCGTTCCGTTTTGAAATTCGTCTCGTTCATGTTGATCATTGTTTTAGTGTTGACTTTAATTTTTGAGAATCAATTTTTATTCGATTCGATACAAAACTATTTCTCAAAGTAATTAAATTACAGCAAAAAAAATTATCAACAACATTACATCGACAAAAAAACGAATTCATGAAACAATTTTGCGCGAACAAATGCAATAAATGACAGGGAAAATTTCGGATACAGCGCCATCTGTTGGCGGAAATTTCGAGTAAAAAATTCGAATTTCAAAAACCAGTCTACGAAAATCAATTTTTGAAAAAAAGGCGCCAACAACTAATTGATCAAATATCGCGTTGCACCATCAAAACCAGACCATTTGACAGAAATTGGATTTTTTATTTCGCTTATAAAATTTATTTAATTTTTAATTTTTTAAAACAAACGCGAAAAAAACAAAATACTAAATCACAAAAATAGCTGGAATCAATAATCAAAGAAATCCAATCGAAATCGAAATCGAAATCGAAATTAATCGGCATTCAAAATCATTTTATATTTGATCAACAAATGTGTTTCAGGTTGATGATTATGGTGATTATCCATTTGTATTTTGACATTATTCACAAATGGTCCACCGATCGATTTGCATTGATCCAGAATTTGTTCCAAAGGAATTTTGGCCCAACCCAAACACCGATCTGGTTCGAACGGATTAACATCCATCAACCGTATCAACAGGTTGGTGTTGATGGTGGTCACCAAAAATTTCGTATCACTATTCCAGTGGATTTTTTTCGGTGAATTTTGTTCAGCCACCATTCCGGTGGATGATGATGATGATGGCATCACAAAACCATTGTGGTAATGACTATT
Organism: Amerodectes protonotaria; assembly: GCA_025882695.1. Classification (NCBI taxonomy): domain Eukaryota; kingdom Metazoa; phylum Arthropoda; class Arachnida; order Sarcoptiformes; family Proctophyllodidae; genus Amerodectes; species Amerodectes protonotaria. Next base: position 22,541 of record JAOZJS010000337.1, on the reverse strand, counting down.
GGACGAGGAAAACAGGAAAGCCGAATCTGGTGACATACGATTCAGATTGGAAATGCTTTTGCTACGAAACGTTGATGATAATGATTGCGATTTTGCGCCCGATGAAGAAGACGCGATCGATGTCCGGAAGGTTTTGGTCAATCGTTTCGTTTGCCAATCATCACCCAACGCAAGCTCACATTGTACATCCACCACTAGTTTGCTGGTGAAAATGTTCACCGCTTCAACCACAGTCAGAAAAATATGCCCAATCGGCTTGTTAGCGGCAACATTGAATTGATTTGGTTCCAAGTGTTTTCTGGTGAAACGTTTCCAAGCATCGCTATATTCTTGTCGGGCTATCTGGATATCGTTCAACCATTGATTACAATCATGAGGAGAATTGGCTCGTAATGTGATGGCACGTTTTTCTGTTTCAATATAAAACCGAAACAGCCCTGGATCCATTTGATGTTCAAACTCGGAAATATTGGTTATGCGCAGATCGCTCAACAATATCGGCTTCCTGTACACCGTATACTTGAATGATAATGCTGATTTGTTGTGGAAAAAATTCGTAACATTATGCAATTTCAACCCTTTCCGGTCGGCGGTGGCCAACAGCAAAAAATCATTGAACAAAAATGCGGCCAACAATTTCGATGAGGAAACCTTCACCAATAACCCAGAACGTATCAACAATCTTGGACCCAAAAAACGTGTATCCGAATTGAACACAATGGTATGATGGCAGCTTTTCATCGGCAACACAATGTTTCGTTGAAGCCATTTAAGTTTGTCGAAATTTTCCGTCTTTTTACATGCATCGTTCATGTAGGTGCAGAATTCTTTGGCAAATTTCAACGCTTCCGAACAATCCGGATAATCGGGATGCTCCGCTGGGGTACATTTACGTATCTTTTCCATCAACAGCGGATATTTGGTTATCCTTTGCATTGGTTTGATCAAATATGAGCTCAACGGTAATGGAGATTTGGTTCCAACCAGGATTTGTTTCAGAAGCTCTTCAAACGCTTGATTTGTTTCGATACGATCCTGGAGCCGATTCAAAGCGGTAACTTGTGTGCCAAAATATTCCTGATAGATTGGTAACATTTGTTGCAAACGTTTTATAATTATATCACAGAAACAAAGGTCATGCTGCCGATCATACTGGTCGTATTCTTGTAAACGTTGATTGAGATCTCTGTGACGATCATCATCATCATCAACAATTGTCATTTGCAAATTTGAATTCGAATTCGAAGAGCAACTTACTTGTACAGCAAAAGATTTGCATCATAAATGCTCTCCAAATGTTCGAAAAATAAATCACAATCATCCTGGCTGATCAGATTGCTTTGTCGGACACGATCAATGTAATTCTGAAGATAGTCCGAAATTATTAATTCAATCACATTTGACCATACCATTCCTCATTCAGCCAAAATGCTTACCTCGATGACAAAATACAAATCTTTCAAATAATCATGTTCAGTGTGGACCATTTCTCTGAACAGATTCATTCTTTGCCGCAAGGTTTTTTCATCCCAATGATTTTGATTCTGCGACAAAGATAGTGGCTGGTTGTCTGAATTGTTGGAACGCATCGAATAGCTTTCCTCCTCCTCCTCATCATCACAATCATCATCAGAGAACGAATCATAATAACAATTATCCACCACATCATAACCATGATCACCGCCATGACCATTTCGAGCATTTCGGCCACCATCCAACGATCTTTGTTGTTCGTTACTGTTCGAATTCGAATGATCATGGTGAGGGGCGACTCCAAACGAATCAATCTCCTGGGAACAGTCTTCAAACTCATCATCATCACCATCCGTATCACCATCATCAAGGCCATTATCTGTGCGGTGAACAGATGAACATGGTGAACAAGATCAATCAGAAACATCGACAAACACAAAGACAGGCAGGCAAGAAATTCGAAACAGAAGAATAAGATGAAGATGAAATCAAGAAATAAAAGCGAGCGAGCGAACGAATGAAAATCCCAGCGAGACAAATCAAATCAAACAAACAAAGATCAAACTTTTAATTGATATAATTAATTAATTATATAAATTCTCAAACTAATAAAATCAACAATCAATTAATTAATAATTAAAATCGTATTGGTTTTTTGGGATTCTGAATTATCAAATGAAAACATCATGATCATCATCATTAAGTATATAATAATTATTATGGAAAAAAATTTTGTTTCAAAAATTCCTTCCGGTCCCACGGGGGGGAATCCGGCGAGAAATGTTTTTTGAAATTATGCTCAGATTATTCTGTGTGTGTGTGATCTATGAATTGATTCTTCTTCTGATTATTAGTAGAGAGTGTTTGATTGGGCTTGATTATATCAAAACGAAACAAAGCAAAACATAGAGAAGATAGCGAGGATATAGATAGGATTTGGGAATCATTTTTTTTGTTGTTTTTCGCGCTTGTTTTTTCAAAAAAGCAATGTTAATACGATGTAAGTTGTTGTTTTGAAGAAAGAAAGACTTGGAGATCTACAAACAAACTCGCACGCACGCACAAACGCTCGCACACAGGTTTTGAGTAAAGCAAAGTGAGGGAGACAGGGGGTTTCCGGTTTTTCCATCATTCCCATTTGAAAGCATCATCAAAATTGGCAAAAAATGTTTGATTTGGATCATTAGAATTATTATTAGCATGATCATGATTATCATTATTCTTGATCGTGGTTGTGGTCGTGATTTTCCCTGATCCACCATCATCTTGGTTATTGCCGAATGTATCGTTTGAGGGAAACAGATCCAAATGTTCGTCGTGGTCGTTGGTGGTGGTGCTCAATGGACAATGATTAATGGCGGAAACATCACCACCACCATTATTCATTATTAAATGATTGTTGTTGCTGAATGGATCAAAATCTGAATTTCAAGAAAAAGAACACAACAACATTGGTTTTACAGGATATGGAAGTGGAAGAACAATAAGAACAAGAAGAGAAGAGATGAAGAGAGAACAAAACAAAACAGCAGCACAAACAATCGAGGAAACGGGGGGACAAACGGACATTGATTGATACACACCTACACGTACACACACACGCCCACCACACTCACACACACGAATGAGATTAGATTAATTGGATTAATTTGATTAATTAAATTGATTCCCTAATCATTTAAACATGTTTGTTTGATTTGTTTGTTTTTTGGGTTATCATCTTCAATTAGACGAAATTATTAGAAGCGAATCGAAGGAAAATTAGTTGAAGCGATGTCAAAGTGATTCAAGCTATGTCCGACCAAGGACAGGAAAAAGGAATGACAAGAGAAAGAGAAGAGAAAGAGAGAAAAGAAAAAAGATGTTTCAAGCTTCGAATTATCATTATGTAATGTAAGATTAGTGTCTAAAAGAATAGCGACAAAGTTTTCGTTCCAAAAATTAAAATACACCAAAAAGTGACTTACATGCATCGGATGGTTTACCGGCGGCGTTCGCCTCACCAGGATTGGCCGCCGCCGATGCCAATGTTTGAACATGATTGGAAGGAAACAAACCAACCACACCGGTACGTACATTATGACCACGCCACCATGTTGGATCGGTTTTGTTCAAAACACGAATCACATCATCCTTTTCGAAGCTAATCTCATCCTCTCGTTGGGCATTGAATGCATACAATGCTTGAACACGTTCTGAGAAGAATATTGAAAAACGATTGTGGCAATTTGATTTTGGTGACAAAATCACACTCCGAACAAATCCAAAAAAATTTTCTTACCAATTTCCGGTTCATCAGCAGCGGCCGTTGCAGAAGCTGATGATTTTCCAGGTACCACCGTGGTGGTGGCGGTGGTGGAAGTTGCCGCCGCAGCAGCAGCCGGGTTGCTAGTGGTGGCCGCCGCCGAACCACCAGCCGCACCCAATGGTTTAACATAGGAAGCCGGAAACCATCCAACCTGTTTCTTTTTACCTTTAGCCTGCAGTTCACCTTCCCACCAACCGGTGGCGGTTTTCTTTCGGACCACAATCAATTGATTGATTTCCAATGATAATTGTTCAGGGCCGGTTGCCGTATACACAGCTACCGCTTGTACGATTTCGGCCGGTTTTTTCGATTTGCCTTTTTTCGTGGGTTTCGGTGAATCGGTCAACGATATGGCCGAATCGGATTCTTTGCGCTACACCACCACAACACAAAAAAAATACAAAAATCAAATTCAAAAATTCAAATTTGGCGTCATTTTCAAAAAAAAATCATTTACATCCAATGATTGATGAGTTTTGCCACCGGCGGCGGCCGCTGCAGAATCTGCAGCCGAGGCAATGGGATTGTTAGCGGAAACGGAAGCAGCAGCAGCAGCAGTGTTAGTAGCATTTTTCTGAAAAATTAAGAATTTGGCCGCGATGAGAAAAAGCAAGCTCTGAATCTGACCTGAACTAAACCACTTACAGGAATGTCCGCCGGATCAGCTGGACCGACAAAATTCGAAGGGAAAATTCCCTTCCGATTCGGATCCTCTTCACCGGTTTCCCGGTGTACTATCACACCGGTCCACCAATCACCATCTCGTTTTTCCACTTTGATCAGCTCGTTTACATCGAATCCTAAATCTCCTGGTTCCACTGTTTCGAATGCATACAGGCTTACATAATACTGTGATGCAGGGTCAGCAGCAGCAGCCGTAGTAGCATCAGCTGATACATTGGTCGTAGCCGGCGCGGCTTTTGCATCAGCACCGTTCGCGGCGCCCGATGACAACATTTGCACGTAACTTTCCGGGAACCATCCACTACGACCACTTGGTTTACCGGTGGCCGAATCCAACACTTCACCAAAACACCATGAATCCTGTTGTTGTGTCACTTGGATACGATCATCCTTATAGAACGAAACATGACCTTCCTCGGTCGAGGACCAATCATACAAAGCTTTTGCTTCCAAAACAGCCGCTCCGGGAACCGATGTTTGTGCTTCCGGAACAGCTGTTTCCGGTTCGGCTCTGACCGTCGTTGTCGTCGATTCTTCCGGTTCATCCAAAACAGCATAATCTTTGGGAAACCAGCCAATCTTTCCATTGATCTCGCCCGAAAGCCATCCTTCCTCCGAACAAGCACTAGTATCCACCATGATAATATCTCCTGGTCTGATGGTGATTTCATCTGAATTTCTCGCCTCAAATTCAAACACACAACGATAACGGAATTTCGTACGAGCAGCTCCTTTAACGGCTGCCATATCATTGACCATTGATTTGGCCCGAGTGGCATCGGCGGCTTCCGTATTGGCCATGTTGGCGGGCCATTCAAAATTCGTTGGGACCTCCTGGCCCCAGGCAACATCCGTTTCGGATGCAAATTTCGATTGTGCTTTACCATCGCGTACCTTTTCCGCTTCCAAACGTTTTGCTTCCAATTTTTCGGCATATTGTGATGCTTCCAAACGTTTCTCATGGAATTGTCGTTTCAATCGATCCAATTCTTTTTTATTGTTAAGAACATCCTCTTTTTTCGCTCGAACCTCTTGATCCATTCGTTCCAGTTGTGATCGAAGTTGATTGATTTGCGATTGTTTAGCTTGCAATATCGATCCAAACGTTGTCAATTGTTGATCCGGATTAACACCGTTGCTTGTGTTGGCAATCAATGATTTCAATTGTGCAGCCAAACGAACCTTTTCCTGTTCCACAAACAATTGCTTCTCGGTCAGCGATTTTTCATGCAATTTAAACTGATTTTGTTTGGCCATCAATTCATCTCTTCGTTTACGCATGGCATCGATTTCGGTCTTAGTTTTAACCACTTTATCTCTTGATTGCTGTGCCATGGTTTTACTTTCTGCCAAACATTTATCAATTTGTTCATGTTCAATGACCAAAACCTTTTTTCTGGTTTTAAGCTTGTGAATCTCATCCAAAAGTCTTGATCTTTGCATCAACAATTCCGAACGTTTGGCTTTTTCCAATTCTTGTTGCCTTTGTCGTTCCATCTCTTTACGTGCCAATTCTCTCACTTCTTGTTGGCGACGTTTTTGCTCTTCACGTTCCAATTCTTGCAAGCGAAGTTTTTGTTTTTGCATCTCAATTTCTTCCTGTCTTCTACGTTCCTGTTCCAAACGTTCTTTTTCTTTGCGTGCTTGCTCTTCACGTTCTTTACGTTCGCGTTCTTCTCTAACACGACGTTCTTGTTCTTGCAATGCCGCCCGGCGTCTATCCAATTCAGCCTGACCTTTCTCATAATTCTCTCGGCGTTTATCTTCAAAGCTTGTTTTGGAAAGATTCCCACCCCCATCACTATGTTCAGACGTATCATCCAATGAAGAAGCATGCGATAATGTTCCTGTAACACCAACACTACCACGACGATATGATGGCGGAATTAAGTCTGCCGACAATTTTGCGGGCAATGTTTCACCACGTTTTGCTTTGTCCACCAGATGCATGGCCAGTACAAACTCTTCACAAGTTAGCCGTCCATCAACATCAACATCGGAAAGGTTCCAAATTTGTGCCAATATTGCTTGCGGTAATTTCGATTCTAAAAGAATATTTCTTGCTTGGATTCCGGTCAAAAATCCTGTTCGTTGACGATCATGTTGATTGAACAATTGAGTATATTTCAATTTGGTTTGTTGTGGAATCGCCCATTCTGCACTGGTTGTGGTTGTGGCCATTGCCGTTGCCGGTGGTGGCTGTGGTTTCTTCAGTCCAAAACCCATTGAAATATCACCAACACTGCCCATTCTTTTTTGGACACTATTTGTTTGTTGGATGGTTGATTGTGATGTTGATTTAGTCATTGCTTGTGGGGCGTTTTTCTGCGTTGTTGATGACGATGCTGCTGCTGATGGTTCATTGTTGAACGCAGCGAATGGTGGCGGTTCAACCAGAAGCTATTATAATCGCGGAAAACAAAACAACATTGGTATCAATGATCATCACCAAAACAAACAAAAAAACAAATCATCAAACCTTTAATGCTGGTGGTAATGTGGTGGGCAATTCAACACCTTTCAATTTCAATGCAATCAAATGTAGAGCAATGGAAAATTCATTGATATCCATACGGCCATCAGTATCAACATCGGCCAAATTCCAAACATGTGCCAACACTTGTGGTGGTAAACCTGATTTCAACATTAATTCCCTTGCTTGTGGGCCACTGACAAAATCACCGCTTGGACATATTTTCTTGAACTGTACTTCATATTTGGCCTTTTGATCCGGCAATATGGTGAACACTGATGAATTTGGTGGTGAATTTATACCGGACATTTTCGAAGAAATTCGTTGGGAACTCTTCGGTGGAACGATATTTGATTTTTTTTTTGAAAAAGATTTGATTTAAAAACTGGATGATTTCAAGATGATTGATTGGCCAACGAAATGGTGGAAATTTTGTTCGGATACGAATAATAAATTATTAAATCACTAAATGCTTGGCTGAGATACATTGAATCGTTGGTTGCGTTGGTGTGTGATGATGATGACAGGACAATTATTGTCATTTAAGATTAATAATAATGATTATGGCGTGGCTTCTTCTTGTTATTGTTGTTTTGTTTTGGGGTGGAGCAATCTAAATGGATTGTTGTTGAAGTTGAAACGAATCATTTTGACCTTCAGACGAAAAAACGGAAATCAACATCAAATCTTTGAAACTTACCACAATCGAATTTTTTGTTTTTGTTTTTTGGGATTATCGGACTAGAATTCTTGGGAGAAGAGATGAGAAGAGGAACCGCACGCACAACACAAACAAATTTGATACAATCCAATCCAATCCGATGATGATGATGGATGTGGAGGAAAATATCCTCGGATTAACTCACACACAATACTGTGTATATCTCTTTCCTCCAAATTATTGCAAATTAAAGGCTTCTTGGGACACACACACAATCATCACCAAATAGCGATTTTTTTTTTTGGTTGGATAAACACACGCATTGCACACACCAACATCACCAGCAAAAAGCAGCAGAAAAAAAATCACGGTGACAGCAGAACACAGCACAGCACAGCACAGCACAGCAGTGACACTCAAAATATTGAGTGGTTAGCAGCGCCATCTGTTGGAAAATTTGCGAAACCGTAAAAAAGTTGTTTTCCAAAAAAGTCTACCAGACGGCGCCACTTGTACCAACCAAAAGCAATTGAAAAGCTTCGAATTCGAATTTTGCCGAATGCCGAACGTTCCAAATCGAACTTTTTGTTGCACGTACGTGCATTTTCAACAATTTTCACCCGATTTTCGCCCGAAAAACAAATAACAAAATTAATTTTTCCCGACCCAAAATGGATTGTTTCAATCAAACCAATCATAATCATGATCCTATTGATCAGTTGATCATCAAACAGAATCGTGAACAACGCTATGGTAACATATTTAAACATCAAAATATTGTTAATGTTAAACAAGATGATGAAGAAATACTTAATGAGACCATGAAATTTGTGCAGAAAAATATTGAAAAAGTATTGCTGGATTCGGATGTTGATGAATCGACTGGTTTCCACAGGGGTGCAGGGGAGAGAGGAGACAACGACGAATGGTCGACAAATCTAGTTGCTAATCCGGTAAGTGTAGCATCCTGAAGGGTAGAGAGTTTTATTGTTTCGTTTTCTTACCACACAGCAACACAGCTACTTTGGCGATCCATCATCCTCGATGATGGTGATGAAAGGTAACAATAGTTTGCCATCGTTGCATCGATCTGTAAATCCGCTTTGTGGTGCAGGACCGCCCGCCCCACCAACCTATTTGTATCATTCTAACAACAACCAACAACCACCATCTTCACCGCCTAAATCACCACTCTGGGTTCGTGTAACACAACGCGGCGGTTTATTTCAAAAACCCAACAAAAACAACGAATCGACCGGCTATCAAGTCGGTTGTGGTGGTGATGTTTTCGAAGTCCTCCCAACAGAGCAGCCGAATGAGGATCAGAAATCGTTTTTGAAGCCACTGCCACCGACGGTGTCCTCACCAGTCGCTTTTAGAAAACAGGCTAACACCACAAATTTCCAATCGACTCCGATCCTACGAATGAAGAAAACTAGCCGATTCAATTGGATCCTTAACGAGATGATTTTGAAAAAATTTCCTGCATTGATGAAGATTGATTTCCAGAATAATGTTCCAGGAGTGCGGGACGAGTCGGAACAACGCCAACAAGCGATGGATGGTTTTCAGAATCCAGAACAGCAACCACTTGATCAACAACAAGATGGTGGGTCAAAGTACCTTCAGTTCACCGAGAAAATGTTTTCGGATTATTTGAAAATTTGCGCATTTGAATTGAAAAAATTAGAACAAGAAATTGACGAATCAATCGATGGTATCGATAGTAATTATAGTAACCACCATCCCCAGCTCAATAACCAGATTCCTGTATTACAAAATCGAATTGGTCGGAAAACCACCGACAACGCAAAACAAAAATGGTGTTCATCAAGCATGAACCAAATGGATTTGTTTGTTTGGAATTTATTTGAATTGCACGAGAAGCTATCATCGTTGATCAATCACAATCAACCATCACCGTCGCAATCATCAATATCAATACGCCAAAAGCTACCGTCGGAAGCTTTCAACCTGGACAATTCATCTTACAACCCTGGCAACGCCGGCAATATTGCAATAACCAAAATGATAGATGTTTGGTATCAGATTGTGGAACAAATCAAAAATGATCTGGTTAATGGTGACCATAATTTCAATGGTTCTGGGGGCATTCCTGGCAGTCCGGATTTCTATCACCAGCAGCGCCAGGAACAACCAGATTCAAGGATTGGATTTATGGAAACCAACCTTGATCCACAGCCTCAGCAGTACTATTATCAACAACAACAACCGCAACAACAACACCCTTATAGCGTCAATCCATATCATCAATATAATCATCATGTGGTTCATGGATTTGGTGGTGGCCAATTTGGATCACAATCATTATCAACGATGGTGGCAGATTCGTCTAACACTAACCATGCCCAACAAAACAATCACAAATCGATTATAATGCATTTGAAACTATTGTGGAGAATGACCCGCCACATACGTACATCGTTGTGGATTGTATTTTTGGTTCCGAAAATCCTACCAAACGCTTACAAGAACCAGCAGAATCATCCAGCAATCACTGGTTCTGATTCCGGAACTAATAAAATTTCCACCACCACCATTAGCATCGATTCTAGTGTTAATGCAAACCACCAGCAACAATCAAGTGGCAATACTGTTTGGAATAACCCCCAGCGTCAACATCATTCATCTGCCGTTATATGATCAAAAGTTGGTTGGAAATTTTGAATTTCAAACATAATCCATAAATTATTCTTCGACTATTTTTTATTTCGATCATATAATATGATTTATTTTAGTCCTTATTTTGTTGGTGTTGGTCTGCGGGGCATTCCAATTGTTCCCGAAGTTTAAGAAAACATCAAAAACATGAACGAAATCGGCCAAGAAAAAAGTATAACCGATTTGTCATTCGATCTTCATCTTCATCTTCCACATAAGATGGAGAGTTTCTAGCTTTCTAGCTTTTCTATTTTTTTCTGTGGTTACGGGGCACCGCCGAGATATAATCGATTTATGAAATCTTTCTTTTTTTCCCTTGTTTCCCGTTATTCCACCATTGTTGTTGTTGTTGTTGCAACCCGCTTCGGGTAATCGTACCCGAATGATGATGGTGTGATGGCGGTTTGTAAAACTTTCGACCAGAAACTTTCTAACAATCAGTTTCTGGGCGCCATATTGCCCAAGATTCTTGCGCCCAAGAATCCCGAGAATCCATTCAATTTTTATTCTAGCTGGCAGATTCCCAGAAAAATTATCATTTTATGATCATGATCATGATCATGATGATCATTATTATTAATATTAATATTTTAGCCATTCGCTCTTCGTAGCCTGCCGGAAAAAGTTTTCCGGCTCCTCCACCAGAAAGGGAGAGAAGGCAAGGATTCAATTTGATTTTAATTTTAAAAAAAATTTAATCCAAAACTTAAATTGATTTTAAATTCTTGATCAAAATCAAGCTATTAATCAATTTTTGCCACTTCCTAAAAAAGAAGAAGAAATCTGCCTCTTTGGATTTCCTATAAACTTTTTTACTCCTCCCCATTTTGGATCCGGTCTAACCACCTTCTCCTATTTATAGTGTCAAATCATCACATTCGGCCAATCAGCGAGAGAGGCATACACCTTCTTCTACTGCTTATAGTGTGTCTCGTCATCAGGACAAATCATCACTATGAACCAATCAGAGAGAGGGGAGAACGGTTGTTATAGGCCGGTTCAAACAAGGCACACAGACAACAGCACAGTACCATAGCTGGTACCAATCAGAACGAACGAGAGAGGCAGAGCTATACGCGCGTTATAGCGCTTCGTCGTCTCCTGTTTAGCTGTTTAGCTGCATGCTTGCATGTAGCCTGAATGCGCTTGGTTGGTCGTACCACAGCACGAATGTTGCATTGCGCGTATCGCAAAAATGGGCGGAGCATGCAAGCGCGACCGCTGGTGGTTGCTCACCACTGTTCTCCTATTACAGTGGTCGGAGTTTATTTTTTTCGTTTTGATTTTTGATCTACAAAAATGGTAGCAAATGATTTTTCTGCAAATGTAATTTGCTACATTAACCGAATGATAATGGATAATGGATTCTCCCGGGCCCAAATCTCGGGCCTGGATAAATACAAAAGAAACAAAGGGAAAATAGGCCGAGAGAGCAAGATGATCGGAAGAAATGGAAATGATAATTTATGGCCGCCATTAACGCGTGTGGGTGTGTGGGGAAGGGGGATGGCCTGGGCGTCTTGGTTGGGATCTAGGGAGCTTTCCTAAAGAGAATCCTAAACGCCAGATTCCAAGATCCGCGGATTCTATATCTTTACTTATTATCATGATTATCATAACAATGATAATAATGATAATATGTTGGCTGGCAAGCTTTTGGTTTTGGTCCGGCCCAACCAAAGGATCCGCCCCGTTTTGGGAGCCGCCAGGATCTATCGGGACACCACTATGACACGTCAGACTGGCCATCAGCACACTCCCACCCAACACACACCCACAAAATTGATGGTTGCAGCAAATTGGAGACAATTGCATTTTGTATTATTTTATGGCCATAGATAGAGAGGTCTCAGAGAGGTAGTTTTGTACCACTCTAAATGTCGAGGTTTATGATCATCTCGACGAACGATTATCGTTGGGATAAAATATACAAAAAAAATTAATTTACAAGACAAATTTACTTCTACTAAAGATTGAGATTTGTGAACCACAAATTTCATTGAATGGCCATAAAAAAATTAGTAGAAAACGACGAAGAAGAGTGCGATTAAATTGTAAAAAGATTTACCTTAAATTTTACGAGTTTATTACCTGCGATCTGCAAGCTGTTATTTTACAACAATCTTAATCAAATTAAGATTATGGTAATCTCTTTTGTAGATTTCCATAAATTTCACCAAAAACCAAAATGTCTTTTTAGCCCAAATTCATCTTAATTTTCTTTCTTTCTTTCTTTCTTTTTTTTGATTGGCTGGCGTCTCACTTGTCACTTGTCGGTCGGATCTGTGTGTGTCGGATTCAAAGTCGCTCAAAATCAGAACGATCATCAAAACGATTTGGATATGTTCCAGAAGATCCTGGTTTAGTTCTGCACACACCCCGTTGACACCCACTTGTTCGTTCGATCACCGGAAATGAAGCTGACAAAATTTTGGAAACGAAACCGTTACACGTTTGGATCCAGAGGCGGAGGAGGAGCAAGAGGAGCAAGTAGTAGAACTAGCACCGGAAATAGTGCACCGTTATGTCAAATTGTAAGTGTGTGTTGTAGCGGCGAAAAAGTAATATGATGATAATCCTCCTCCTCCTCCTATTCTTTTCCAGCTAAAATATGTCCAAGGATTTGACTATCTTTGGATCCTGGTCGGATTGTTCGGTGCAATCGTTGCCTCGATGACATGGCCAGCATTAACCGTCGCTTATGGTGAAACGGTGAACGAATTCGCTGATTATGAAAAATGGTTGAATGCAAATCGTCAGAATCAAACAGAATGGGATCGAGAGCAGAAACGACAGGATTTCATGCACCGGGTGTACATTATAGCCGGTTCCACCGCGATCGTTTGCATAACGAACATTATCGGCAATTTCCTATCGTTGTATTCGTTTCAAATGTTCTCGTTGCGTTTGACCAAAACCGTAAAACGTTTGTATTTTCAAGCCATCCTACGACAGGAGATTTCTTGGTTTGACATGCAAAATTCCGGTGAATTTGCTTCACGGATCACCAGGTAACGGTTGTAGGGGGCGGAGCCATACTGATCATTGATTGGTTGATTGATTAACGGTTTTCTCTTTTTGTTTTGTTTGTTTCGTTCGTTCGTGTGTCGTTTGTTTTTTGGCGGGAAAAGCGATTTCAAAAAATTCGAAAACGCCTTCAATGAAAACCTATCGCTATTGTCCTACAACATATCCTCGGCCATCATTCATCTTGGCCTGGCATTCGTTTATGGTTGGAAGCTGACGTTGATCGTTCTATCCATTGCTCCGTTGATGGGAATCGCTGCTTTCATAACCACCAAGGTTAGTTGTCGTTTTCCCTTGTTTGGTTGGACCTTGTTGATTTTTTTTTGTTTTTAAACCACGCCTACGCTCCACCCACAACCACCCATCCACGCCCACACACTAGGTGCAAGCATATTATACCCAAAAAGAATTGAAAGCATGTTCCAGGGCAAGTTCGGTGGCCGAGGAGGCCATATCGGCCATTCGTACCGTGTTCGCATTCAATGGTCAACGTAAAGAAGCCAATCGTTATGAATCACAATTGAAACCGGCCATGATCTATGGTTTCAAACGGAATTTTGTTTCCGGTGTGGGCGTGGCAATACACTGGACCCTGATCTATTGTGCCCTGGCCTTGGGTATTTGGTTCGGTGTACAATTGCATGTTAACAATGAACCAGGTTATGATGTTGGCTCGGTTACCATCATATTTTGGGCTGTGACCAGTACCGGATTTAGCATCGGATATAGTGCGCCATTCTATGAAGCATTTCAAACGGGCAAAACCGCCGCCAAATCCATATTCGATGTGATCGAACGTGTTTCATCCATTGATTCGTCCAAGCACTTTGTCGGCACTTGTCCGGACAATTATCAGGCCATCATCGAGTTTCAAGATGTCCACTTTGCTTATCCATCCAGAAGGGATGTCAAGGTGCTACGTGGCCTCAATCTTCGTATCAATAGCGGTGAAAGGATCGCGCTGGTTGGACCATCCGGATGTGGCAAAAGCACCACCATTCAGCTGATACAACGTTTCTATGATGTAGACCGGGGTAAAGTATTGTTGGATGGCCAGGATATCCGCTATTTGAATGTTGGCTGGCTTCGGCAACAATTGGGCGTGGTCGGACAAGAACCGGTACTGTTCGATGCATCGATCGAGGAGAATATCCGTTTGGGAATGCCGTTCAGCCAAATGGACCAGATCACGTTGGCCGATGTTGAACGTGCGGCCGATGCGGCCAATGCTCATGAATTCATCAAGAAACTTCCTCTGGGCTATCAAACACATGTTGGTGATCGAGGAACACAATTGTCCGGTGGCCAAAAACAGCGCATAGCCATAGCCCGAGCATTGATAGGCAAGCCGAAGATCTTGTTGTTGGATGAAGCCACATCGGCGCTGGATCTGGCCAGCGAACAAACCGTCCAGACGGCATTGGATCGAGCCAGTCGAAACTGTACCACGGTGATCATCGCTCATCGTTTGTCCACCATTATGAACGCAGACCGAATTATTTACATTGATCAAGGTGAAGTGGTGGAACAAGGTACACACGATGCACTGATGGCACAACGGGGACGATACTATGATCTGGTGCAAGCACAACTGGTGAATAATAATTCCGATGAAACAACAAGAGAAATGTCGTCGGAACATGACCAAATCGCGCAACAATTATCGGATTTCACGCCAATCCGGACCGGATCAAGTGGATTCAGAAGCTTCAATAGTGATATTAGTAATGTGGGTAACAAACTACATCCGGTGGTGATCACAGATGACCTGGAGCCAGAACAATTGAAAGAATTGGAACAATTTCCGCTCAAACGATTGGGCCGGTTGATTTGGATGGATAAAACATATTTCATCATAGCATTTATCACCGCCCTAATTTATGGCTTGTCCACGCCCATTTATGCGTTGATCTTCGGCGAATTCGTCGACATTTTCGTCGAGGACAACGATCGAGATCGTATCATTAGCCGAACATTGATCATAACCATTTCATATCTTGCTTTGGCTGTGGGCATTCTGATTTGTTGCACTACACAGGTAGGCTCCACCCACACCAACACCCAGATCCCTTTTAAGCTCCTCCCATCATTTTAACCCTTTGAAATTTCGAATTTTGTTTGTTAACCCTTTCCCCTCCTTTCCTTTTTTAATACAGATTGCTTTGTTCGGTATCGTTGGAGAGAAGCTAACCAAACGCCTACGGACCATGGCTTATCGTGCTATCCTGCGACAGAATATTCCTTATTTTGATGATAAGTCCAATAGTGCCGGTGCACTATGTTCTCGTCTATCGAATGATGCGGCCAATGTTCAAGGTGTAAGTAGTGGCCGCGGCCGTTTTGGGCGTGATTTATTTTTGATTGGTCCACCAACAACCATCTATATTCCAGGCTACCGGTTTGCGTGTATCGATGATGTGCCAAGCAGTGTCCACGGTGGTATTCTCCATCATAATGGGATTGATTTGCAATTGGCGTTTATTGTTGGTTTCCATGGCATTGATGCCATTGGTGGCATTTGCATCGGTCATATCATCATCGATCTATTCCAACCAAGCGAAAAAAGATAGCAAAACAGCGGAGAAGGCAAGCAAAACCACCATCGAGGTGATGAATTCCATACGTACGGTGGTTTCGTTGAACAAAGAGGAATACTTTTACCTGAAACTTGAACGTTATCTATTGGAACACTATCTGTAAGTTTTGATACAAATTCTGAAATTCCAAGGTTGAGATTTTGAAATTTTAAAATCTTCCAACATTGCAACCCGTAAACCGGAACCGGAACAAAAACCCCCTTCCCGTGAAACCAAAGATCAACAAGAATAAAATGTCTGATGAAATCCATAATGATTAGCATATCATTCGGTGCACCATTATTTGCCTATACCATTGCGTTTGCCTATGGCGGTTATTTGATTGGTTGGGGATTGTTGGGCACTGGTAATTTTTTCAAGTAAGTTTCTCCTGATGATTTATTTTGAATACCGTGTTACCGTTACGATTACCGTTAACTCACATCCTTCTCCCGGTTCCAGGATCGTCGAATCGATCATATTTGGAGCTGTTGTGGTTGGCCAGAGCGCGGTGCTATCGGCAGATTTTGCCAAAGCTAAGCTGGCCGCCACCAATATTTTCAAGCTGATTGATAATAGTCCGCCGGGATCATTCGAAGATGATGATGACCAAGATGCTATCAACAACAACGCCCACAGCAACGCCCACAAAGACAATGGTAAAATGGTTGGTTGTCGATTGGAAATGAACGCTTCGAAACGAAAGGATCGTTCGGCTGGGGACATCGCCTTTCGTGGTGTCCATTTTAGTTATCCATCAAGGCCTGGATCCAAAGTATTGAATGGTCTGTCGTTCAGCGCTCAACGAGGCCAAACGGTGGCGCTGGTTGGCACCAGTGGTTGTGGTAAATCCACTTCCATACAATTGTTGGAACGTTTCTATGAATGTAACGATGGTCAAGTGGTAAGTGGGTAACCGAAGAAGCAACAGGTTGATTTCACCATTTTTCTTGGCCCTCCCCCTCCCGCCCCGTTGTCCCTAGTATCTGGATGAAAACAATATTGCCCGTGTTCCGGTGGAATGGTTACGTTCACAAATGTCGTTGGTACAACAGGAACCAATATTGTTTAGCTATTCGATCAAGGAGAATATTGCCTATGGTGATAATACACGTCCGGTAACGGATGAACAGATTCAAACAGCTGCGGTGATGGCCAACGCCCATGAATTCATTGCTCAACTACCGAAAGGTTATGATACACCGGTTGGAGCCAAAGGTGTTTGTAAATTATCCGGTGGCCAAAAACAACGGATTGCCATAGCCCGAGCGTTGATACGTGATCCGCCCATATTGTTGTTGGACGAAGCCACATCGGCATTGGATACCGAATCGGAACAAATCGTTCAGCGGGCATTGGATGAGGCCAGCAAGAATCGTACTTGTTTGGTTATAGCGCATCGTTTGAATACCATCGTGAATTCGGACAAGATTGTGGTGATTGACAAAGGCCAGAATGTTGAAGAAGGTACCCACTTGGAACTTGTGTCACGTCGTGGACATTATTGGCGATTGTACAAGAATGCTACCGAACCTCAACAACCAAATCAATGAAATTGGACCGATTTTCGACGTTGCTGGTTGTTTGCTTTTAAAATTTTTTGTAATTTTTTTTTCAAGTTAGTTAGTTAGTTGATGGTGATGTTGAAACCATCATACAATTACCACATAAACCAATAAGTTCAAGCCACGTTATCCCAATGCGAATGAATTGACATTTAAAAAATTGAACCTGGAAATCTAAATCTAAATCTAAACCAAAGCTCTAAATTGCCAAAAGCTATTTAAGATATTTTGCCACGTATCCACACTCTTTTTTGTTGAAGAGAGTTTTCCAGGAGTCTTTCTTTGCCAAAGTTTTCACCAACGATCTTCACCGGGGGTTAAATCATGAATTGGAATCATAAATTTCGTTCCAAATTATCAATCACCACCAAGCATCCAAGCAACAATCACGGGGAACAACAAACAAGCGCTACATTTTGCCAAATCGTAAGTGTTGTAGCAAAAATTGTAGCAAAAAATGTATCGAAAAATTGTAGCAAATTGTAGCAAAAAAATTGTAGCAAAAAAATTGTAGCAAAAAATGTATCGTTTCAGCTCAAATACGCTCACGGAGCTGATTATCTATGGTTGGCCATTGGTTTGCTTACATCCCTGATCACCTCCACGGTTACACCGGCGGTGAACATTTTGTACAGCGAAGCAGCCAATCTATTCATTGATTTTGATTATTGGTATCGGTCGAATGATCCGATCAATATGACCAGCACGGTGGTGATCGAGCAAAAACGTTCGGAATTCTTGCGTACAAATTGGCAAATTTTTTGGATGTTCACTATCATTTGCCTAACATCGTTTCTATCCAGTTTTGGCACGCTGTATTCGTTTCAAATATTCTCGTTGAGGCTTACCAGAACCGTGAAACGGTTGTATTTCGCCGCAATCCTCAGGCAAGAGATTGCCTGGTTTGATCAATGCAATCCAGGCCAGTTTGCTGCCAGGGTGGCAATGTAAGTTTATCTTTGGTCAATCTGTATTAATCCGGATTGACCTTATTAATCCTTAATCCGGTTCTAATCCAGAGATTTTAAAAAATTCCAAAATGTCTTCAACGAAAACATGGCCATTTTGTTGTACAATGTTTTCACCGCAATTTCGCTACTGTTGATGAGCCTAATCTATGGTTGGAAATTATTTTTAGCCATACTGTCCATTGCACCATTGATGGGAATCAATTCGCTTGTTTGCATGAAGGTTAGTGGGTGTGTCTAATGTCTGTGGGCGGGGTCTGTGGGTGTGGTCTGTGGGTGTGACCGGAACGGATTTTATAAATGAGGATTCTGATTCTGATTCTGGTTTTGGATCTGAATCCAATTTAGTTTCTACAACATTATACCCGAAAAGAAATGAATGCATGCTCGATGGCCAGTTCGGTGGCCGAAGAAGCCATATCGGCCATCCGTACGGTGTTCGCTTTCAGCGGCCAACGTAAAGAAGCCCAACGTTATGAAACACAATTGAAATCATCGATGATCTACGGTTGTAAGCGGAATTTTTTCACAGCGGTAGGCGTGGCCATGAATTTGACATTGATCTATTTGGCGCTTGGTTTCGGTATCTGGTATGGTACCATTCTAATCAACGATCCACACGAACAATACACCATTGCTCGAGTGTTGATTGTTTTCTGGGGTGTGGCCAGTGCCGGTATCCGCCTGAACAATACGGCACCATTCAATGAAGCCATCGAAACCGGAAAGGTTGCAGCCAAAGCAATATTCGAAGTGATCGAACGTAAACCATTGATTGATTCGTCGCAGAAATTCATCGGACAATGCTCGGATAATTATCAGGCTAACATTGAGTTTCAAGATGTCTACTTTGCTTATCCATCCAGAATGGATGTCAATGTGCTACGCGGGCTCAATCTTCGTATCAATAGCGGTGAAAGGATCGCGCTGGTTGGACCATCGGGGTGTGGTAAAAGCACCACCATTCAACTGATACAACGTTTCTATGATGTGGACCGTGGTAAAGTATTGTTGGATGGCCAGGATATCCGTTATTTGAATGTTGGCTGGCTTCGACAACAATTGGGCGTGGTCGGACAAGAACCGGTACTGTTCGATGCATCGATCGAGGAGAACATCCGTTTGGGGATGCCGTTCAATCAAATGGATCGGATCACGTTTGCCGATGTGGAACGTGCGGCCAAAGAGGCCAATGCTCATGATTTCATCAAGAAACTTCCGTTGGGCTATCAAACACATGTTGGTGATCGAGGAACACAATTGTCCGGTGGTCAAAAACAGCGCATAGCCATAGCTCGAGCATTGATAGGCAAGCCGAAGATCTTGTTGTTGGATGAGGCCACATCGGCGCTGGATTTGGCCAGCGAACAAACCGTCCAATTAGCGCTGGATCGAGCCAGTCGAAACTGTACCACGGTGATCATCGCTCACCGTTTGTCCACCATTATGAACGCAGACCGGATTATTTACATTGATCAAGGTGAAGTGGTGGAACAAGGTGCACACGATGCACTGATGGCACAACGGGGACGATACTATGATCTGGTACAAGCACAACAAGTTCTGGAACAATCAATCCATCAATTGGACCACCATCATCCGGAGATAATGCTGGACGAACCACGAAAACGTTCACGTGCTGCAACCATGCACAGCGATCAAGGTGATAACGAGGTTCAATCGAATGGTGTGGCCACGAACGTTGCCAACAACAACAACAGCAACGCTGAAGAACAAGAAAGATTGAAAAAAGTGTCCAACCAACGTTTGTTGGCGTTGATTTGGCACGACAAATTCTATTGCATCGTGGCCATCATATCCGCATCCATTTATGGCTTGAGCTCATCGCTTTACGCGCTGATTTTCGGTGAATTTGTCGATGTTTTCGCTCAATCACAGGATCCGGATTACCGTACTCGAAACACACTGATACAATCGTTTTATTGTGTCCTATTAGCTTCCTCCAATCTGATTTTTGGTACTTTGCAGGTTTGGATAATCCTCTCTAGCTCCTAATGCAAAATCCCTAATCCCAAGCCACAAGCCCCGCCTATTTCTGATTTTGGTTTATCCGGTTGCAGATATCATTGTTCGGGATCGTTGGAGAGAAGCTCACCAAACGCCTAAGGATGATGGCTTACGAAGCGATCCTAAGACAGGATGTTTCATTTTTCGATGAAAAAGCCAATAGCGCTGGTGCACTTTGTTCACGATTGTCCAGTGATGCTGCGCATGTCCAAGGCGTATGTGTTCCGCACGGGGAGGAGGAGTGGCTAAAGCTAAATTTGCTATTTTTCGACCCGCCCTCTCTTTTCCCCAAAGGCTACCGGCTTACGAGTGTCGATGATCTGTCAAGCGGCCTCAATGATCATATTCACCATATTGATCGGTACGGTGGTCAATTGGCGTTTGTTGTTGGCATCCATTATGCTGATGCCGATGGTGGCGTTTGGTTCGTTGATGATGTCCACGACGTTCTCCAACCAGGCCAAAGATGATAGCGATGCAGAGGAACGATCCAGCAAGATCTTGATCGAGGCTACGAACGCCATCCGAACGGTGGTTTCGTTGCACAAAGAGCAATATTTTTACGCGATTCTGGAACAAAATTTGGACCAACATTATCGGTAAGCTTGATGACCGGGTGATCTAGTGATTTGTGTGACCTAGTGACCTGGTGACCTAGTGATTTCTTCCACTTGTTGTTGATTTCCTTGCAGAATTTCCAAACGAACATGCTTGTTCAAATCAATCATCTTGGGCATATCATTGACATGCATGTATTTGGCATACACCATATCCTTTTGGTATGGTGGATATTTGATTTGTTATGGTTTGCTTAAATCTGGTGATTTTTTCAAGTAAGTTCATTCACCTTTCACCTTTCACCTTTTACCTCGTGACCTCGTGACTGACCTTTCACCACCAAAATCGATTTCAGAATCGTCGAATCATCGGTGCTGGGCGCCTATATGGTTGGACAAAGTGCGGTGTTCTCGCAGGATGTGACCAAAGCCAAAATGGCTTCGATGAACATTTTCCGTTTGATTGATCGTACAGCGACCACGACGACCGCGAAATGTTCAACGGACAACGAATCCTTGGAACAACAACGTAGCCATGATCTGAATCTTCGATCCAAAGGAAATGTTTCATTCGAATCCGTTCATTTCAGTTATCCATCAAGGCCTGAAGCCAATGTATTGAATGGACTTTCGTTCCGAGCTAATCAAGGCCAAACAGTGGCATTGGTCGGTACCAGTGGGTGTGGCAAATCCACATCATTACAATTGTTGGAACGATTCTATGATTGTGTGGATGGTATGATTGTAAGTGATTGTTTGGCGCGAAGTGTGAATCGCCGGTTTTTGAAAATCCGAATCCGTTTTTTGTTTTGCTTTTCCCCGCCCACCCCGGAAACTCCTCCTCCTCCTCCCCGGGGGAACAGCTTTTGGATGGAGCCAACATTGCCCGTGTCCCAGTGGAATGGTTACGAGCACAAATGTCCTTGGTACAACAGGAGCCAATATTGTTCAGCTATTCGATCAAGGAGAACATTGCCTATGGTGATAATACCCGTTCGGTACCATTCTGCGATATCCAACAGGCGGCCATGATGGCCAACGTTCATGATTTCATATCGGAATTACCGGAAGGTTACGATACACCGGTTGGTGCCAAAGGTGTATGCCAATTGTCCGGTGGCCAGAAACAACGCATAGCCATAGCCCGGGCATTGTTACGTAACCCGCCGATAATGTTGTTGGACGAAGCCACATCGGCATTGGACACCGAATCCGAGCAAATCGTTCAACGAGCATTGGACAAGGCAAGCCGTAATCGTACTTGTTTGGTTATTGCACATCGTCTGAAGACCATCATCAATGCCGATCGAATTGTGGTGATGGACAAGGGCCGAAAAGTCGAGGAAGGCACCCACCAAGAACTTCTGTCCCGACGTGAACATTATTGGCGTTTGTATAACAAGGCAATCAGTCCGAAACCACCGTTGCAACCGAAACCGAAGCCCACGATCAAATCATCATCATCATCATCGTCGAATCAATGTCCGGTGATCACCATCACTGAACCGAAATGAAATCAAATGTATTTTTTTGCCCCCC